>SADC01000598.1:0-78887 GCA_004194705.1 Ditylenchus dipsaci | reverse complement strand
CCCCCAAGTGTCACCCCCCCCCCTTTAAAACCTCCGTTCAAATGTTTGTTGCCTCGAGGCGAATTTAAAGCTGGTATTAGTTTATGGTCTTAGTCTTAGTTTGGTCTTAGTTTTTTTTTTGACGTTCAACAGCACTTTCAAATGCAAATCGATTATGCTGAACACAAATACGTTGTCAGATTTTTAGGTTTTAATCGTCAATTTTTTTAAAAATTGCCTTGATCCCTTGTTTTTTCTAATTTTTTTTCTTCAAAAAGCAGCCTAAATTAGGCGGGTCCCCCTTTTAAGGCGGGTCACCTATTTTAGGGTTAGCCTAAAATAGGCAGATTTAGGGCTGCTTTTCCTCTCTAAATCACTTTAATTAAGAGGAAATCTCATCCCTAATAGCGACACAATAGTGACTATCTTTTTTTAATACCATCTAAGTAACTTATTTTGCATGCAAATTCGGTTTTTAAAAGGTATTTTGCATAGTGAAATTCTTTACAATAATATTACACACTAAAGTTCACCCACCTACAGCTCTTGACGCCGGTCGGCATATTTCTATAGGCATTGTATGCTTTAGCAGCAACTTGAACACTGAGAATGGCACTAATTGTTGAGGTAGAAGACGGAGGTAGAGCTTTAGAAGACCGGCTACTGTGTGTGTCTTCCACCTGCAAATATTACATACATGTAGCCATCTAGGTTGGTCGACCACCTACCTGAGCGAGGTCAACGGTGTCTGTAGTAGTGGCTAGGTCAAACTGGCGTCTAAGCCTTTCCATTTGCTCGTGTGAACCGGAGACTCTGTAGATCCCTCTACAGTAATGCCCCTCTTTTCACCTCGTCAATGCATTGGATCAGCACTGGCGGCACCTGCAACTGGATTGGATCAACCCATTTTTCCAGTACATTTTGTATACAATCAAAACTCCCATTAACGTAACCCCAAAAGTTTTTTTTTCTCGCCTAGGGTCCGACACTTTTTTTATCTTAATTTTTTAAAAATTTTCTTTTTCTGTTTTGACAGTCTGGCAGTAAATATTGTCAGGATTCCGATTTTGCCAATCGTTTTAATCGAAAAAATTTTTTGACATTAAAGGGCCTGACCTCTTCCTACTCGTGGTCCCCGCCAATTCAAAAATTTTCCCTCGATCATTGGACTTCTGTACGGATTTTTCCGCCACGTTTCTAACAACACTAGGCCTGAAATCAAATTTTAGGCTTAGTTTTGTTAGAAACCTAGCGGAAAATCCGTACAGAAGTCCAATGATCAAGGGAAAATTTTTGAATTGGCGGGGGACCACCGAGTAGGAAGAGGTCAGGCCCTTTAAAGAGGGGGGGGACACTTGGGGGGTTGAGAAATGGGTTTGTTAACCTGATGAAAAACCCATTAATGGGTTGCAAAAAGTTTTTAAATATAATTGTTTATGTGATTTTTATGATGGGTTTCACTACATTATTCGACAATATTTAGTGAAACCCATCATAAAATCATATAAACAATTTATATATTAAAAAACTTTTGCAACCCATTAATGGGTTTTTTCATCGGATATGGATTTTTTTTGGTGCAAAAGATTTCTTTTTGGTGCAAAAGATTTTATTTTGGTGCAAAAAAAAATTTGGTGCAAATTAGAATCTTTTTTTGGTGCAAATTGAATCTTTTTTGGTGCAAATATAATTTTTTGGGGCAAAAAGATTTTATTTTGGTGCAAAAAAAATTTTGGTGCAAATTAAGATCTTTTTGGTGCAATTGAATCTTTTTTGGTGCAAATATAATTTTTTTTGGTGCAAAAAGATTTTATTTTGGTGCAAATCGCCGTGGTGCAAATTGAATTTTTTTTTGGTGCAAATAATTTCTTTTTGGTGCAAATTGAATTCTTTTTGGTGCAAATAGTATTTTTTTTGGTGCAAATAGAATTCTTTTTGTGCAAATAGTATTTTATGGTGCAAATAGAATTCTTTTTGGTGCAAATCGTATTCTTTCTGGATAATATTTTTTTGCCGTATAATACTCGTTTTCGCCCATTGCATATTTCTTTTTGCCTGTAGATTTTGAATGGCCGTAGAATATTCGTTTTTGCCCGTAGTTTTCTCTTTTTCTATTTTTTTCTACCTGTAGATTTAAAATTTTGAGGAAATTCAAATTTTATGGTCAGAAAACGACTTGGTTTGCTCAGAATCCAACCTCAGAGTGGCCAAGTTGGTTTTTTGGAGTTTATTAAAGGGGAGTAAACTTATTGCGAAAATTCGATTGCGCGCATCAGAATCCATTCTCGATTGGCTCAATCTCTCAGAATCCGAGTTCTACTATTTAGAAGCACTTAATGGGTGAGGGGTGGGGGGTGGGGTTGCACTTCATATACGCACCGCCCTAAATCGACAGTTTTCATTCCGCCAGGCGCACATCTTATTTTTTTATATTAATTTTACTGACTTCTAGGGTCGAAAACTGTCGAGAAATAGATTGCAATCATTAGATTGCAATCACACCTGCTTTGCTGTCAGAAACTGCCGCAATTTTGCGAATTGAAGCAAATGACCATCAGAATGAAAGAAAACCATCACTAATGATGCGTATAAAATTGTATAGCCTAAACCTCTACTAATTTTATTTATTTATTCACCAACGCGTTTAGTGACTTACTAGAGTTAAAATTTCATGGTGAATCAGATAAAAATTTGAACAAACCAAAATCACTATAGAAAAAACAAGGTAGCTAGCGAAGGTTTGACCAATGAATAATAGAATATTTTTGAGGAGTAGGATTTCGGTATTATTTTGGCACTGAAGTTTTTTCGCAGTTTTAATTCACATGATCATTTATAGTCATATACTGAAAATGACGCCAAGAAGCAGGGTTATATTTTAAGTTTCAGTTGCAGAACAATATCAAAAATTTGGTGACAGCCCTGGGTGGGAGTGCATGGAATCGGAAATCGTTGGGTGTTTTTTAAAATTCAGCTTCAATTTCATACTAGCTTTCTTTTGTTTGATAGCTCAAACGAAAGCCTAGATTCTTGGCCACATTTCGGTATATAAAAAGTCTGACTTGTAAAAAAGGTCAGAAAATTTCAATGTAACTAATCAAAGAAAATACTGAAAACCGTCGATTTCGGAAATTTAGCCCACTTCAGCCTGAATACAAGCTTCACTAGGTGTGAAAGCTTGCTCTGATAATCTTGTTGGACAGCCAAGAGTGTGAGGATCATTTCGACACAAAACTTTCAAATAAAAGAAGAAAAAAGGTGTGCAGCCAGTGGTAGTCAAACCTGTGACTTAAGCAATGCGTATATGAAGTATACCTCACCCTAAAAAAACCACTACCAACTAGCATTTAGGTACTCTGAACCAATAATAAAGGTGGTTCTAAATAGTAGAACTCGGATTCTGAGAGATTGAGCCAATCGAGAATGGATTCTGATGCGCGCAATCGAATTTTCGCAATAAGTTACTCCCCCTTTAATAAACTCCCAAAAAACCAACTTGGCCACTCTGAGGTTGGATTCTGAGCAAACCAAGTCGTTTTCTGACCATAAAATTTGAATTTCCTCAAAATTTTAAAATCTACAGGTAGAAAAAAATAGAAAAAGAGAAAACTACGGGCAAAAACGAATATTCTACGGCCATTCAAAATCTACAGGCAAAAAGAAATATGCAATGGGCGAAAACGAGTATTATACGGGCAAAAAAATATTATCCAGAAAGAATACGATTTGCACCAAAAAGAATTCTATTTGCACCATAAAATACTATTTGCACCAAAAAGAATTCTATTTGCACCAAAAAAAATACTATTTGCACCAAAAAGAATTCAATTTGCACCAAAAAGAAAATTATTTGCACCAAAAAAAATTCAATTTGCACCACGGCGATTTGCACCAAAATAAAATCTTTTTGCACCAAAAAAAATTATATTTGCACCAAAAAAGATTCAATTTGCACCAAAAAAGATCTAATTTGCACCAAATTTTTTTTGCACCAAAATTAAAATCTTTTTGCACCAAAAAGAAATCTTTTTGCACCAAAAAAAATCCATATCCTTTTTCATCAGCTTGACAAACCCGTTTCTCAACCCCCCCCCCCCCCAGTGTCCCCCCCTTTAAAAGAAAAAAATCCTTTAACGTAACGCGTCTTTTGCTGTTTTAAAGTTTAAAATTTTTTCTTTCGCTAAAACGATTGGCATAATCGGAATCGTGACGATATTTTCAGCCAGACTGTCAAAACAGAAAAAGTAATTTTTTAAAAAATCAAGGTAAAAAAGTATCGCACCCTAGACGGGAACGATCTTTGGGGGTTACGTTAATGGGAGTTTTGACTGTATTGTGTTTTGGCAAATTTCTAAGAGCTTTCTTCAGATCAAGGTTACTAATTTTGTATCTATGCTTAGGGCTTCAAAATGAGTCTGTGTATTTTTTTATAAAATAATATTTTTCAAAAATTATGAAAAATACAGTAAAAGTATTATAAAATTACCCTAACAGAATGGGCCATGCATAGGGTGGTCAGGTCTACGGCAAACATTCTCTTGACATATTTGGCCTCTGGTTGACAGTCGTGTCTGGCCTTTTCACTGCATTTTTTGTGGGCTGAGAAGCCACAGTCGACGCACCTGACACCTGCAACAAAATGTTTTCACCAGAAAACAAGTTCAAGACCAGCACTTACCTGCTGAACAATGCCCCACAAGAAATTTCGACAATAGTCGCAGTAGTGGGGCATTTTGAAGGTGAAGGGCGAGAAGTTGTGACACCTAGCTTGCACCGGCTTGCTTTCTGCGACTGCTCAGCTGCAGATTTATTGTATTGGGAGTAAGGGAATGTTCGTAATGGCTTCGTCGGCCATGTTCTTAATGTAGTCACTGGCCTGCAGATTGCAATAAAATAGCCATATATATTATTTTATGTTTTTAATTCACCTGCTTCTCCAAAAACATGGAAATTAGGCCGTCGCGAACCAGGCAATCCACTGTGTCAAACCTGAATCTGAATTGATTAAAAAAAGCCGTATGTCAGTAGGCGGGATTGAACTTAAAAGTTTGTCGTCACCAAAAGATCAAACATTTTCGATTTCGGATTTGTTTTATTTTTTACTTATTGATGAAATATCATAGGAAATACAAAATTTTAACCAAAAATTTCACCACCGAATTCTCGACGTAGACGAATGAACTTACGGATGTTGCAAGTTTCAGAATAAAGATTTCTAACTTTTCGTGTATTTTTAACAAGCAATTTTTTCGGTTTTTTTTCAAAAAATATGCTACCTTTTCTCGCCCACATAATGAGCTCCATCATAGAACAGTTTGTAATTCAACACATTTCCATCAAACAACATGCAAAGGGTGTAGGCATGGGCTGATCTTTTGGAAGCTCGCACCAAATAGGCACCTTCACCCTCTTCCGCCAGCTTCTGCAAGTAAAAATGATGATTTAATGAAAAAATTCAGCTTTTTTTTCAGCATTGACATAATCTCAAGTTCGGATCCCACTTGGGTATTATCCTATTTTTAAAGTACCAATTTTTTAGTAATTATCCGGGAAATACCAGAAAAAAATCTAGCTGTGCGAAGTTTGGTTGAACTAAATCAGTAATTTGACTGAATTATCCGGCTTTTTTTGAAACTACCCAAAATAGGGTAAGATCCATCGCAGATCCGAACTCACGCTAATTTTCATTTTGTTGTAAATTGACTACAAACTCAAAATCCCTACTTTTTCAGCCTCATTCCTTTCAATTAAACCATGGAATTCTGGCCATAAACATGGGTGCATCAGGGACAGGAATAAGACACTTCACAGCTCTGGGTTGGGCGCCTTCTCCTGCAACAAATATAGAGACTGTTTCCAGTAGCCGCAAGTGGCATCTGCTCCATTCTGTTGTGCTCCATTAAGTGAGACATTGTCATCCATTGACACTCCTCCAGATGCTCAGCTATTCAGGTGGATTAAGTAGTGATGGTGGTTAAGTAAGTCAATAAATACATAAAGAAAGTATTTTTGAGGTTATTAAGTTGGTTTAACAATGTAGTTGAATATTTCTGGCCAAATGTTCAAAAATATTTCATTTAAAATATAGTTTTTTGGTATGTTTAGGTGTTTGAAAAAGTATTGTTTGAATTGAAATTAGATTTTCGGAAGTAATTTTTTTGAATGTAAATATGTATTGTTATCTTTAATTTTTCTTTTCCAAACCGTAGTTTTTCTGGAAGTACTTTTTATCACACATCCTTTTTTTCAAATGTCGCCAATTTGTCAACATATTTTTAGAAAGTATGTAGCTGAACCATTGATTTTCTCAAACCAAACAGGCTTTTCAAAATTTCTCACCCTCTTTTCAATTCTTTTGCCAATGTATGTTTTCCCACACTTTTAACAACAGATTTGCACTTTGACAAAACTGCTTTATTTTATGAATGAAAACTTAGAAAATTTATAACTTTCACAAAAAAGGCCTACCTAACTTTTTTATATTCTGTTTAGTGAAAAATGATACGGCCTAATTATAGATTATTATAGAAAATATTTTTCCTTGCTTTGAGAGCTTACCTAAAGTGCTAAATAGAAAAGGAGAAAGACGAAAGCCGGCCACAACTTTTAGAAGGTTAATTTATAGAAATATACTATGCTTAAAAAATTACAAATTGAAAGAGAAAACTTGGAGCACTTTACCTTTACCCCCAGCACGAAATTAACCTTGACCCCCACCAGCAAATAAAAGGAAATAATAAGCTTCGAGGACCAAAGCAAAATTTTTTTCCATTTTTGATACCAATAATTTTTTGCATAAAAAATAACCAAAAAGTGCAAATATAACGTTTTTGAGACCTGTTTTTTTGAGTTTTCAAAATGAAAAATTTCAAATAAAATTTTTTTTGCCTCGGTCCCCCAAGCTGATTTATTGGCGGGGTCAAGCTTAATTGAGTGGTGGCGGGTAAAGTTAAATTTAGCCGAAAACTTTTTATAAAATTTTTTTTCGATCCTCATATTAACATCGTGTTTTTGACCAGTTCATTTTGCCAAGTGAGAAACGCATGACTATGTGTAGCTAAGATTTAGGGCTGACTTTTAAATGGCAACTTGACTTAAATTTGTCCACACTTTTACAATCCAAAATACAATTCGAGAAAAAACACACTTATATAAACCTTCCGAATAGTCCCCTTCTCTAAAAAAACCAATTACCGTATAACCTCTATTAATTAGGCACCCCCTAATTCAAAAAACGTGTTCGTGGCATTGTGTTTTTGACCCACTTTTTGGTCACTTCTCTCAGGCAAGTTACCAACCATTTTATAGCTCATCTCGCTAGCTACAAAATGAGTGGTAACTTGCCTCAGAGAACTTTCCAAAAAATGGGTGAAAAAACTTAATGCCACAAACACGATTTTGAACGAGGGGGTGCCTAATTAATAGAGGTTATACGGTATATATCTTTTTGCATTGCTGGCTCGAATTTTTTCTTTCAATTATCTCCTCTCCAAGCTCAATCTTCGTCATTCGGCAAAAAATTCCAAATAAGCCAACCAGCTAATTATCAACCAACTAGCCAAAAAAAGGAGTGACAGCTTTGTTCTAATACCTAATTTATTGGCAAAAATTTTGCTTTTAGCCAGCCGTAAGCAGCCTGTTCTGCTGCTATTTAACCTCTGTCAACCAGAAAAGCTAGTCGCAGCTTCACTATTAGTAGTCATAAGAGCAGAACTAGAGTGCCACCGAGCTGGTTTGTCTGAGGAAAAGTGCCAAGCCAGTTTGTGTGTCTGACCAGCTGGATGCTAGATGAAGCAGCTAGACCTTTGCGCTGTTTATAACAACTATGGGTAACGGAACTCTTGTCTCTTTGGCTATATGTGGACGTGTTCTCAAGATTTTAAAGTGTGTGGGAGTGTCTGGATTTTAGTGGTATGCTAGATTTTTTGCTTTTTCTTCCTTTATTTATTTTTCGCTTCCTGTTTGCTCAAAGCATTTTTTAATTTGATTACTGGTTATTTTAGCTGAATTACGTGATTGTTTCGGAGTTGACTGTGTAACTTTTACAGTTGACTGCAGAGTTAACTGTGAGGGTTGAAAAGTTAACTGTGAAATTTACTATCTGCTTTTTGCCGTTCACTGTAGAGTTAACTGTGAGGGTTGAAAAGTTAACTGTGAAATTTACTATCTGCTTTTTGCCGTTCACTGTAGAGTTAACTGTGAGGGTTGAAAAGTTAACTGTAAAATTTACTATGAGCCTTTCGTCGTTGACTGTGGAAATAACTGTGAGAGTCTTAAATTTTTTGGAGGTATTATTGTAGTTGTGGTTTGAAAAAAATACGGTATGTAAAAGCAAAGATAAAACACAAGAAAGTTATTTAAACCACATAGATTTTTTTTAAAACTTTACTTAATTTTACTTACTTATGTTTGAGTTTGCAAGCTCTTTTTCAGCTTGTTTTCTTGCTTTTTTCTACTTTTTCCGCAGGAAATGAACTTAAAGCCACTCCTATAAAGATTGAAAAAAGATTGTTGTTGTTTTTTTTTTCTGTCTTTTTTCTTGGAAGGCTTGAACAATGTTTTTCCAGCTGGAGTTACGCACTTTTATGGTTTCGAAAAATGTAATGTTTTGGCTTTACCATATTCGCATAATTATTATGTTTTTGATTGTTCAAAATTGTATTTGTTGATTTACGAACTGGTTCCTTTATTTAAACTGCAGAGAGTTTTTATAAAAATTTTGGAAGTCGCTTGATTAAAACCTTTGATTATAAATTTCCTTTAGATTTTTCTAACTATAAACTAACCTTTTTGAATTGTTTCTGGCCAAAAATATTTTATGCATGTGTTTTAAAGCTAACTTGTCACTCTGGAATTTCAAAATAATTGTTAATTAGTTTTATTTCGCTGCAAATAGGTTTGCAATATAAGGACATGCGAAAAAGCTATTAAAAAAAACCTGCTAATAAAACTTTTGTGAAAAAAACTGAAAAATATATTCTCATTCTCAAACCATTATTTTTACGAAAAAATTAAAATTGAAAAAGTTTAGAACATTACAAAGTGTGCGTCCTGTGGGATTCGAGCTTGTGATATCTTGTAACCTTTAAAAACGCCCTACCTTTTAATAATTCATAATGCTCACCTCTATGGATCTAATCTTAACCCGAAGTGAATATTTAACACCACTGTTTTTTCATTTTCTGAAATACCGTGAGCTCCACCGCAATTTCAATTTTGGTTGAGCATCCAAAAACTTTGAAACGACCTCAAAATATCCAAATCTTCGGGGTTGAAAAAATTTCCCCTGGTGATTAAATACAATGAAATTCAATTTTTTCACCGTCGCTAAAATTCTGGTTTGTGATTATTCGGAAAACGGCGTTAGAAAAATCAACAAGAATCCAAGAATCCCGTCAATCATCTAAAATAGCCTACAAACACACTGTTTTCTGTTTGTTATCACCTGCTGTTTTTTCGAACACACAGCCATATATTGAATACTCCAAAGCACAAACCCTGGACCTGAATAAAAGAGACCGCCTCTAAACTGGCAGCCATGTTGTATATATTTATTGTTGTTGTTATATATAAAAGAATGAACGAACGTGTGAATGGGGGACAACCAATGAATTGCCTATTCTGTTTGTGGGCCCTAATCTCCAGCAACAGGCAGGCAGCTGCTACTGCGTGTCTCTGTCATAGCTAGTGTTTGTGTAAAGTATCAAGTGTGTGTGAGTTGCAATAGCTTGGGTTATATTGCCTTTTCTAACCAAAATAATAAGCTTTAAGAGAAAAATTTTAAGTGAAAATCAAGTATTACACGGGAAAGGCACGATCACCGCAAGCGTTATTAAAGAATGTTATATGCCAAAGATAGCTATTACCGAGGCTGCCAGTGATTTTAAAGCGGAATTAGCTATAGAATCATCTAGGCCGAAAAATCGCATTTCAAAGGAGCATGCCCGTGCATTTCCAAAAAGTTAAGGCGATGACCAGAATTTTGATGAACCATTCCATTTTTCACTCGTTTCGCATCAATCTGCTATTAATATAGTCATGCTATTTTGGAAAACAGGCAGAAAACTTAAAAAATCTAGATGACAACAAATGGGAAAACTTGTAGAGTAAGAAAACAAATGTCGGTGTAACTCACGAGCATGCCTTTTGAAAAGTGCTAAATTGAGATCCTCCAGCTTACAATGTGCTGTGCCGGGTTGGTTGTTGCCTTCACCTGGGCTGCTGTCGTCGTGGCGTAGTGGTATCGTCACAGCCTCTGACTTAATGTCGCATGTTCGATCCTCACCTGGATAATCATGCTTTTCTATTTTTTTCCCGACAAGTTTAATATTTTTGAGTACCATTACAAGAAATTATTTTTGCAATTATTTAATTTGTTTTTTCAATGAAATGTTTTTAATGTAAATAAACTAATTTATGTGGGACGTGACTTGCCTGTGGTGAATTTGCTGTGAGGAATTCACATACAGTTTAGATTAAGATGGAATACATAATAATAATTTTTTTACTTCACTACTTCATGTGAATAGAAGTTTATAAAATAATAAAAAACCATATTTCAGGTGTTTTTCACCCTCCAAAGATGAATCTAATTGGAAAGTTCATGCTCAAAAAATGACATCAATCAATCCAAAACTGTACTGCTATCATTATCATCTTTATTTATTGTTCTAAAAAAGATGATAATACTTTGTATTTCCTTTTTTCTACAACTACTTTAATATTTATGTGTAAATTTCTGTTGTAAAAAGTGAAAATGTTGGTCAAGGAGTATAGAATATTGGTAAGTAGAGGCACCATTTGACTTGATACCCTTAGGCTAAGCCTTAGGGAAAAAAATCGGCTGCACCAGCGAAATTTAAAAGATAGTCAACTGTAGGATTCACTATGACATACAGTTAACTCAGTTAACTCCTACAGTTAACTCTAGTTTTAACTTCAAAGCAAGGACGGTATTTGTGCCTAATTTAGCAATGACCATTTTCATAGTGAAAGGTCAATTTCAGTTGCCTTTGACAGTAGAAGAATACCGGATAGCCCAGCTTTACATGATACAGGTACCTTGAAAGCCTCTTTTGCTTTCCTAAACTCTGTGCCCATTAAGAAAAAGTCCAGATTGGACAGTTCTGGCGAGGGTAGTGGCGTGGAAATTATTACAAATAAGCCTTATACAGATGGACCTGGAGGTTCTGGACAGTACACCTTCAAAATATACCACATTGGCAACAAAATTCCAGGTTTGTTTTGGCCTTTTATCAATTTTTAAATTTATCAACCATTAATTGGACTAATGTTGCAAAATTTGTCCTAGTAAATTTTTCAAAGTATTGAGCAACATTTTTGGCACATTTTGTCTGGTTTCTATCAAAAGCCATTAGCAAAATTTATTGTTTGGTTTTTAGAGTGTGCCCTTTCACTGTATAAAGTTTTTAATAAATAAAATTTATACGAGATACATTAATAAAAGGCACAACACCAAAAATATTATTTTCGAAGAATTTTCAAGTGACCATATAATGTTAATTTTTTCTGACTCAGCAAAAAATACCAACTTTTCCTTAGTCAAGACCCACTTTTTTTCGACCCACTCAGAACAAAAGCCATGGGACAAAAAAGACTAAATTGTTGTAGCTAAAAGTCAGAAAGAAAAAAGTTTGCTTGGAACTTCTTAATTGGAATAATATTTTGATCACTTTAATCAGGTATAGGGTTGTCGAGTACTCGAGAATTTCGAGTACTCGACTCGAAATCTTATCAAAACTCGAAATTCGACTCGACTCGATACTCGAAACCTGAAAAATTTCGAATATTACTCGAAAATACTTGATTTCAAGTCGAATTCTTGTCGAAATTTTGGTTCAAAATTTAAGCATTTAAAGTTGTTAAGGCATAATAAAACCAAAAAAAGAAAAAATTTGGTCCTCGAGCACATTTTTGATTATTAAATTCTATATTTCGAACTCAAAATTTTCGAGTCGAGTACTTGACTCGGTATTCGAAACTCGGAATTTTCGAGTACTCGACTCGATACTCGAAACTCGAAAAATATCGAATAATACTCGAAATTACTCGATTTCGAGTACTCGACTCGACAACCCTAATCAGGTAGAAATTACCTGCTAAAATTTAGCCCTGAATCTTTTCTACATTTAGAGTAGGGATGGAGGACGGTCGGGACGCTTCGTTCCGGAGGATTTTTAGAGTTTTTTTTCCCGTTCCGGATCCCATCCCGGGGTAGTTTTCTGATTTTCCCTATCTACTAATCCGGGTGTATGGGATCTTTTTTTTTCAAATTCTTTCAGGATTTGCAAAAGATTGACTGTAGCACAAATTTACATAAAACAAGTTACTAAATTCAACTTTTCACGACAAGCTAAATTATATTGCAGTGTGGATTCGAAGTGTGTTGCCATCAACAGCTTTTGAAGCTCATGAAGAGTCCTGGAATGCCTATCCATTCACCAAGACCAGATACTCCTGTCCTCTCATGGACAGATTTAGTGTGGAGGTGGAGACCAGGTATGTGGACGATGCTGGCACTCAGACCAATGTCTTCCAATTGACCAAGGAAGAGCTTAAGCACAGGGTTGTTGGTCAGTTACACCATTTACGAAATGAAAAAGGGTAAAATCATAACCTAATTTCCACATGATTCCATATGGTTGAAAAAGGAAATTTATGTAAAAGCATTCATTTTTGTCAAAAACTCTGATCATGAAACAAGATAACAAGCAAAATTGATAAAAATTGTAAAAAAGGAACACCCCCAAAAGTTCGTTCCCCCGCTGGGTCCAACACTTTTTTTAGCTCGATTTTCAAATTTTTTTAAAATTCTGTTTTGACAGTCCGGTCCCAAATATCGCAAGGATTCCGATTTTACCGATCGTTTTTCAGAATCAAAAATTTTTTCTCCAGAAAAGCAAAACCTCGATAAACGGGCACCCTATTTCTGAAATGGGTGCCCGTTTATCGAGTTTTTGCTTTTTTAGAGAAAAAAGTTTCTGGATTCTGAAAAACGATCGGTAAAATTGGAATCCTTACAATTTTTGGGACCGGACTGTCAAAACAGAATTTTAAAAAAGCTTTGAAAATCGAGCTAAAAAAGTGTCGGACCCAGCGGGGGAAGGAACTTTTGGGGGTGTCCCTTTAGCGAGGTTCGACTGTAATTGTTTTTATTTGAAAACTTCTGTATTTGTAGATGTGATGGACTTTGTCAAAGACCCTATATCCAACCATGACTACTGTGCTGAGGAAGACCCCAAAGTATACCAAAGTAAAAAAACGGGTAGAGGACCTTTAAATGATGGCTGGGTTGAGCAACATTTGAAGGAAAACAAACCGGTGATGTGTGCCTACAAGATTTGCAGGGTCGAGTTCAGGTACTGGGGCTTGCAGGTAGACTAATTTTTTGATATCAACACTTTTTATGGTGAAATCTTCCGATATTTTTAGACCAGAGCAGAAAGATGGATTCATGACCTAGCTTTAAGGGTAAGTTGCTCAAAAAAAGTAACAGCCAGATTTTCAAAAAGTAAGATCCTTTTTTTGTAGGGCACTATGATGCGTGCTCACCGCCAAGCTTGGGCCTGGCAGGACGAGTGGGTCGACTTAACCATGGCCGACATTCGCAGACTAGAAGCCGAGGCTCAGACATACCTCTCCAATTTCATGTCTTCTTCAGCCACTGGCAAGGACACCAACACTTCCAGTAGTAGAGGCGAAGAAGGGTCAGAGGAGGAAGAGGAGGGAGACGATAGTTTGAATGAGTCTGAAGACCAGTTCTTCGACTGCTACGAACAGGCCCTCCAAACCACAAACCTTCACTGATTAGGTGGAGCTCGGAATTGCTGGTGGGTGAGGGAGAGGACAATTTGACCCAGGTGTTGACTCCAAAACCGGATACAAGCAGTTGTCTGATAGTGTTGATGTTCCATGGAGATGTCTTTCCCGAGGTGAGTCGTGGAATTTATTTTGGAAATTTCGGGTAGAGATCAGAAAATACGGCTCTATATGTGTTCGAGGGTTCCGCCCAAAAATATGCCTTGGTCCCCTTTATTGATCTTTCTTGAATTTTTTTTTCATTCAGTTTCACAAACTATTTATGAACACTTTTAACCATTTCTAAGCAAAAAAGTTTTTTTGTAAAATGTCAAAAAAAATTTGCCTTGATCCCCCAAATTGATTAAGGCTTAGGCAAGGGTAGGCGAGCGTATGTAAAGACGAAGTGAAACATGTTTTTCTTACTCCTTCAAGCTTCAAAAGCTTGTTTGGGTCTGCTTTAACATACGCTGTCCTACCATTGCCTGAGCATGAAACCTAAAAAGTAACAACTTTTTGAAAAAAAATTGCCGAAAATCCTGTACAGTCGACTCTCGATTTAAGGACACCCCCAAAAGTTCGTTCCCCAGCTGGGTCCGACACTTTTTTTAGCTCGATTTTCGAAGCTTTTTTAAATTCTGTTTGACAGTTTGGTCGCAAACATCGCAAGGATGTCGATTTTGCCGATCGTTTTTCATAATCCAAAAGCTTTTTCTTGTAAAAAAGCAAACCCTCGATTTAAGGACAGGGATTTTAAAAAAAGCCTGTCCTTAAATCGAGGTTTTGCTTATTTAGAGTAAAAAGTTTTGGGATTATGAAAAACGATCGGCGAAATCGGCATCCTTGCGATATTTACGACCAGACTGTCAAAACAGAATTTTAAAAAAGCTTCGCAAGTCGAGCTAAAAAAAGTGTCGGACCCAGCTGGGGAACGAACTTTTGGGGGTGTCCTTAAATCGAGAGTCGACTGTATTCTCACTTATTGAAGGGCACCGACCTAGTTGAAAATAGTGTTTTTGGCATTGTGTTTTTCACCAAGTTTTGAAGACTTATCTTGTGCAATTTGTAGCTCGGCTTGGTGGCCACATATTAGATGATACTTTTTCTGAGGGCAATTTATAATTAGCAGGTTAAAAACAAAATGCCAAAAACACGGTTTTGAATCGGGGAGGAAGAGAGCTTGATGAAGTGTAATGTAGCTGAGATTTTAGTGGCTCTGAGATTTTATACAACCACACACTTTTTTTTTATTTCATGAAAATAATTTTACAGGCACCTGCGGACTCCAAAACGACAGATGTGAACACCCTGAGATCTACTTTGGAAGCTATGGTTGCCTCACACTATCCTCAGTTAAAGAGCAGAGTTCAGGTTTTGAAGTAAGGGTTCGCATTTCACTGAACTCTGACAATTACAAAATTTTCAGAGTAACTTGTGGAAAAGAACTAGCTCCTACTTTATCGCTACTTAAAGAGATTTGTCCTTCTTTTGGTTTCTTCCATCCTTCTTTGGCTTTACTACTCGCTTCAAATACTCAAACTTTTCATGAGGTTTTTTTACTCTAACCGAATGAAAACAATAAATGTACAATATTTTAAAGGCAGTCCAAGGGGCAATTGCTCGTGCCAACACTGTTCTCACCGAATTCCTCAACTCTGATACGGGTCGATCTTTCAAGGACGGAGAAGTGTTTGCTGTAGGTGACTATGTGGGTGGACTGTTGATGTATGAAGCGTTGGCTAAAGTCAAGAAAGAAAGGCAACATGTCCCGATTGGAAGGAATGCTAGTTCTCATTCTGCAAATCTGCCAATGCATGCTGAGAATGATGGAGATCATAGGGAAAACAACGTAAATTTATCATTCATTTATAAATAAAACAAATATTCAAAGTTACAGTTAACTTAGCAAAAAATAAATAACTGTGAAAATGACTGCGAAAGTGATATGGTTAACTAGAGTATTTTATACTTGTTGAATTACAGTTAACTGTTGTAAATTTTATTGTACACAAGAAGAACACATCACGAAAATTTCGGCCAAAACAAGAACATTCCCCAAAATTGCCCTACACCTTACTTACAAGGAAACCCGCAAACTGTGTAACTGAATGCGCAAAATCTGTTGATCCTATCTTGTCGAGCATAATCAATTTATTTATTGTAGCCGGGAGGTTTTTTCCTATAGAATTTTCAAAATTGAGAGTTTCCAGCAAGAGATACATCCAAAAATGCCTTGGTCCCCCTTGTGGTATTTTTTAAACTTATTTTTTACGGGTTTTTATGAATTTTTGAACTTTTGTTTTGCCCATAACTTTTTCTAGAACTCGTTTTTTGAAAAACAGTTTTCTCAGATCGATTTAATTTCTGATAACAATTTGTTTGATATATAATGACAAAAAAACTATTTTGAACTGGTACTCGCTGCATTTCGGACCCTGGTGTGTGGGGGGCTTTGGATGGGCAAGGCGTTTCGCATGTTTCTTTTACTCAAAACTCTCCATTTTTTGATTTATGGGGAAAATCCTACCGGCTGCAATTAGTAAATCGATTACCGTATATCTTCTATTAAAAGCCCATGGGCTTTTATTTTTCAACCCTCCTCGGGACATGGGCGTTTATTAGAAGGTGGGCGTTCATTAGAAGGTGGGCTTTTATTTTTCAACAAGTCGACGAAATTTTTGCTTCAAAAATTCCGAGCTCAGAAGATGGCTCGAGATGGCTGCAATGACTACGAAGAAGCAAATCTCGAGGTAGAAATAAACGAAGAAACCAGCTTTCGAAGTTTTAATGAGGATGAAATTTTATTGAGTTCTACCGAATAAAGATTTTTGGTGGGACATGGGCGTTTATTAGAAGGTGGGCTTTTATTTTCCAACACCCCTCGGGACATGGGCGTTTATTAGAAGGTGGGCTTTTATTAGAAGATATACGGTATGCTCTAGGGTGGACAGATTTTGCTAATTCGATTGCTTAGTTTGTAGGGTTGCCTTGTTGGTGATTTGACATACCTGAGAAATCCCAGAAAAGTAGTTTCAGCCCCTTATTAAAATTAAAAAAGTCGTATTATTTGTACAAAAATAATAAAATTTCTAAATTGCAGTCCCTGAGCTGCTCTCTAGACGAATATAACCTGCTGGAGTCAGAAGCCAACAACCATTCTGATCACTCTGACCATTCCTCTTTCAACTCATCTGTTGGAATGCTACAGAAAATCAGCATCAACAATAATTTTACTAGAAATTTGTCTGCACCTCCTTCAGCCACTTTTCGACCACCCACTCCTAATCGATTGTCTTCTTCCTCGGCGGAAACTTCGGTGAGAATTTCCACAGATCTTTTCAAAAAAGCTTCAACTACGTGTTTTTGAAATTTATAGGATCATAATTATTGGCCATCAAATTCTGCTGCCCAACTCTGCTTTAAGCCAACAACAGCCTTTTTGCTGGGCAGTCCTTTGGGGTTGGTGCTTATGCAGAGGAAAATGGCAGGAAGAGGTATGCTTCAATTTGAAATTGTATAATACAGTAGACGGTCCCATTAATAAATCCACTCAAGTTCGTTCCCGTCTAGTGTGCGACACTTTTTTGTCCCAATTTATTTGAGTGTTTCACTAATCTTGTTTTGATCTATCTTACTCTGTAATTTCAGAAGTCCACAAACTAGAGTGTGACCAGCTCTTCAACCTATACTATTCCTTGGACTCTTGTGGATCAAGACTAGAACCTGTACTCAACGCCAAACTAGCTGCTTTGCCTGCTGTCATAGTGCCTCGCTATCAAAGATTTCCTTTTGGAGATGGCCATCAGAATCTATTCAGTGGTTTAGATCCCATCATTGGAGACTCTTCCATGTTCTGGGGCACTAGAAGGATAGACCAGGAGTTATATTGTCCACCTGGTTTGTGCCATATTTAATGAATTTTGTGAATATCATCAGTTTTAGAAATGGTATCCCTGCCTTCAACAGTCTTGCCTAATATATTGCATGCATCGTACTGGGAGAGCAAGGATGTGGCCTCGTTCATTTTAAGACAGTTTGTCAGATCGGATGACCAGTCCTTTCCTAACTTCTCGGTGTCCAATTGTGCCAAACAGATCCCTGCCATGGACTGTCAACTGCCCATAGGCTCATGGAATAGGAGAAGGACCAGATTTAAGGCGAGTCATTCGGCGTTTTAATCATTTAGAAACGAAACAAATCAGTGTACAGTCAACTCCCGTTAAAGTCCGTTTTTGGCTAGGATCCGGCCTAGCAAGGATTCTTATTTTGCCGATCGATTTTTCCAAATTCTTTTACGTTTCCATAAAGCAAAATCAGAATCTTGCAATATTTTAGACTTAACTAACCGAAGTTTCCGCTTACGGTCACTAACCGGAAGCAAGTGGCAAAAGATTCCAAAAATCAAGGTAAAGAAGAGGCTGACCCTTGGCGGAAACGAATGGTGCCCACCCGTTAGATTTTTTTAACGGTGTAAATAAAATAGCCTAAACATGGTCTGGTGCCCCCTCCGTCGGTAATTTCTGGCCACGCCTCTGATTGCGGAAAATTTTTTTTATTTTTCAATTTTTCAAGTAAAATTGGGCCCTATTCACCTTTAGGTGCCTACATTTTTAGCTTGGTCCCCCTGTCCATTATAGTTATGTTAATAAAAATGATTATGGTGATCATGCTGATTATGGTTAACATGATCACCTAAACATGATTATCCTGTGGACAACAGGCGAACCAATACATTTTCAAGAAAAAAAAACATCAGGGGGGGGGGACCAAGCTAAAAATGTAGGCACCTAAAGGTGAATAGGGCCAAAATTCTTTGATGTGTTATCTCTTGCATATCATCCTAAGACCCTTTTCCAGATTGTCAATCTGACTGCCAACCATCGTGCCAATGACCTAATAGTTGTTGATGACTCTGAACAGGTAATTATATTTACAACCCATTTACCCTTGACACCAATTATACCTCCTTGAAATTCAAGATAATCCACGCTCGTTTCTGCTATGGACCCATGGATTTGGTAGCGCTATCTCAAGAAAACATTCTGGTCTATACCTGTCCCAGTGGAGGGGAATGGACATTGAATAGCAAAGAGGTGACCGACAACCATGGCCGTCTGAACGTAGCCATCAAACAGAAGCTGCCTATTGGAATTAATGCAGTCAGAATGGTGGTCCAAGGTGACCACTCCTTTTTGAACATGTGGGTTTATCAAATTTCAAGACTGAACTTGTTAGATAAAACTTGTGTGTTCAGGTACATAGCAGTGGTTCCCAAAGAGACTCCAAGCGTAGTTTTTAGTATAGATGGATCGTTGACCAGCTCAGTATCTGTGAGTGGCAAAGATCCGAGAATAAGACCAGGTATGTGGTAGAACAAATATCGAAATGCCCTCCGGAATTCGAATTTCCCTTTTTTCTTCTTGTCAACTATGCAGTCGAACCTCGATAAACGGGCACCCTCGAAAGTTCGTTCACCCGCTGGGTCCGACACTTTTTTAGCTCGATTTTCAAAAGTTGTTTTCAAATTCTGTTTGACAGTCCGATCCCAAATATCGCAAGGATTCCGATTTCACCGATCGTTTTTATAAACCAAAACTTTTTTCTCTAAAGAAAGAAAACCTCAATAAACGGGCACCCATTTTAGAAGTAGGGTGCCGGTTTATCGAGGTTTTGCTTTTTTAGAGTAAAAAGTTTTTGGATTATGAAAAAAGATCGGTAAAATCGGAATCTTTGCGATATTTGGGACCATACTGTCAAAACAGAATTTAAAAAAAGCTTTGAAAATCGAGCTAAAAAAGTGTCGGACCCAGCTGGGGAACGAACTTTTGGGGTTGCCCGTTTATCGATGTTCGACTGTATCATGTTTACAGTTATTCGTACAGTTATCTACGAATCGCAAATTCTTCGCACTTTACATCATTTTTTCGATATCATAAGTTTTTCAGGCTCAGTCGATGTGGTACGGTTTTGGCAACAACAGGTATTTTGTCTTGTTTAATCTTATAATATGAACTTTTATTCCAGGGCTACCTTATAATCTACGTCACAGCCAGACCAGATATGCAACAGAGACTAGTAGGCTTTGGCTGGCTCAACACAACTTTCCACATGGTCTACTCTTCTTCACACCCTGTTTATCGACTGACCCTCTCAAGTATGTTCATATTTCCAGCTCTCTTAACATAGGTTAAATTTTAGGCAAAAAGCTCAACATCTTAGACATTTGATAGATCTAGGAATCAGGATTCAAGCTGCATATGGTTAGTTTTTGAACGGATTTATGGTTTTCAGTTGTCATCAAAATATTAATACGGATTGGAATATTGTGGCAAACTATTTATTTTTTTATTGGTTACAGGAAGTAGCAAAGACGTGAATGTATACTCTTCAGTGGGAATTGCCACGGAGCAAATATTTAAAGTGGGTGGCTCAAAACGTAGAGGATGCATAGCTTTGGAGGACGGATATGCTCAGCATTTGAAAGATTTAGGTAGGAATCTATTGAAGATTTTAAACGGTAGTTACGAGCAGACTTTTATGCTTCTGGTCAATAATAATAGATTTTGTCAATATTAAAATTCTATTAGCAAATCAAAAATTCACTGAGGTGTCTTAACACAAAAATTCCGTTAAAATGAGTACTTTTAAAACAAACTTTATGAAAATGCGTCTAACTGTGCTCTGAATGTGTAAAAATAGACATAGGTTCGATCCCAGGTTGAGTCATGCACGTTGTTTGTCTTTGACAAAAATACAAAATGAGTCTATTATGTTAAAAAATTTAGTTGCGGGCGAGGTCAAACTAGCCCAACCTGTGGCAGATCCAAATATGGTCATCAGCAAGAATTTCTTCACTACTTCGTCTACTCAGCACAATCCACAGTTATCTAGGTTGGTTTTAGTATAACCAGATGTAATGCTGACAGCCAATTAATTTTTTCAGAGGTTGTGTTCAGCGCACTGACTCATTTGCTCCCAGGTCAGGCAAGTACAGAGGTTTTAACGACAAAAAGAATAGCAGTCAACTTTCCATTTCGACCCGGTAATAAAATACTACTGTAAATATGAACTATTGTGACTAAAACTTTCTTCTTACGATGTGATATTGATTTTTTATTTTTTTATTTTTGCTCATCAACATTATCTCACATAACTTTGTTTAACATCGACTATATGTTGTGATCTACTATATTTTTTCTTTACACAAATTCTAAAAGGCCACTTGTAAATTCTACTTCTCTTTTTGTACAAGAATGTTTTATTAGACAAAAAATACAATCATCTGTATATGTGTATAACTGCTGGGATTTAATAGTTTGCTCTACAGTTAACTGTGACGATCTTACAATCAGTTGTATTCTCAACTGTAATATCCCACGAAAAATCACTGATTCCCCCGAGAAAAGCGTAAAAATCTGTATTTTTCAAATATTGATTAAGATCTTCGCGGTTAACTATTATTCGCCCTGAACTTATACCACGATGATAGTTGACTGTGCGATCCTTTTCAAATTCAATTGCCTCTTTCTTAATTTTTCCTTGCCCTGTCTCAAATTTCAAATAAAATGGCTAAAATTTTGTAATTTTTCATGAAATATTTTCCCTTTTATCAAAGATGTGGGGTACTTATCCCGTTTCTAATTTATCACTTTCTAATATATTTGACCAAAATAAGTCAAGAAAATCTTGAAAAGTGGCAAACGGGATAAACACCAGATGTGGTTACCGCGCTTCAAATTTTTTGTACTACCAAAATTTCAACATTCTGTTGAAATTTATGGTTTTTTGGTCTTTCTTGTTACCCTTGTTCTTTGGTCTGAGGTATCTTTTCTTTTTGTTGTAATTTTCAGCACTCAGATAATTGAATAAAACTCAGATCAAAGGATGACATCGAACGTCAACAGGATAGGCAGAATTTTAAACCAAACACAAGTCATTTGAAGAACGCTAATCACTCACACAAAAACGGACAAAAAGGGTCCAGATTTTAGCTATTTACTTGATACTGAAAAAGGTTATACTTCAGACTTCGGGAGGCAACAATTTAGTCACATCGTTTGATTTTAACTATTTTTGAAAAACGAAATCGGTTTTGGACGAGCTTTTATTTTAATTGACATTGTTTTTTGAACTTTTTGTCAATGCATTCTTTCAGTTCCTTTTGCTAGCTTAGACTCATTCCATTTATGAAAAAAATTATTTATGTTTAAAAGGCTTCTGTATAAAACTTTTATTTTTAATTATACATAGGTTTTAATACAATAAAAGGTTTAATAAGGTTATAAATTATAAAAACGATTTGGTGTCAATGAGTATACCTAATTATTTTCTTAAATAAAAAGTCTGGGCAAAATTTTTTAATATTCACTCTTTAAATAATAAAGCAAATGAAGAGGAGAAAGAGGCTCTCAAATGGAGAGAAGACTGTGTTAGCCTTGGCAGATTAGGACGCGTGCATAATTTTTTAATCGAAATAACTGTAAGCCGGTATTTCCAGGCGTTAGAGTTCACTATCGATTTAGTCAAATATCTAAAATAATAATAAAAAGCGTTTTTGGCACAAAGAACCTTTTTTAAGATTTTATCTAAGCTAAGTGGTTATATTTTGGTCAGTCTGGTTAAAAAAAGTCGCAAGGAAATATCGCTACTGCAAATAATTATTATTTCCCAATTGCCCATCACCTATTTTTTTGAAATTTACAAAAACGACTTGGAAAAAACCAATCCTTCTGACTTTTTGCTTGGATTTACCAAAAAAGTGGGGGTGGAGACTGTAAATGCGCGAGTTAGAGTAAAGGTCAAGTTTTTATAATAAAAACAGGACTTACACAACATTTTAAATTCTCATAATGGGAATTAGAAGCACGCGGAACTTTTAAAATCTTAAGATCGAGATTTCCATATAGAATTATAGGGGCGTAATCCTTTTGCCAATGAAATCTTTTTGCCAGTGAGATAACTTGGTCAATGGTATGTTTTCGCTAATAGCTTCTTTTCTCAAGTACTCTTATTTCTTTGTCAGCTAAGTTTCCACTCCTTTTGTAGCTCATCTCACTGGCTATAAAATAAGTGGTAATTTGCCTGACGAAAGAATAAGAGTACTTGAAAAAAGAAGCTAGTAGCGAAAGCATACCATTGGTGAAGTGATCTCATTGGCGAAAAGATGCCATCGGCGAAAAGATCTTATTGGCGAAAGTTTCATTGGCAAAACGATTACGCCTCGAATTATATTATATTTAAATACGAGAATCTGGAGATGGGATGAGATTCTCGTCTGGTCTGCCAGGGCTATACACTAGGGGTATTTCATTTAATTTAAATTTTTCATATCTAGTTGGGTCTTGCAGTCCTTTTAACAGTACATTTATCCAATTGGTGTGCTGTTCAAGAAAGTCAGGACGATATCGAAGGTCATCTTGATGTGGGCACATCTTATTATCCAATTGCAAAATGGGAATAGTGGTGGGTGGGATCACGTGTTTCTTCAAATCTAAAGTATTAAAATTAAAAGATGATACAAGATGGATTATTTTACCTTGAGCAACGATACAAAAGTACTCTCCCTTCTCTATATCCAGCACATGAGCATCTTTAGTAAGCAGGACTGCATACACGTGAGTGCCGTGCTGTTGAAAGTTCTTTTTGTGCTCCATTATTCGACCTCTCCAACTATTGCGCTTGTTCTTGCAAATACCTATCCATATCACTTGTCCAAGCACATTTACCAGGGCATATAGCATTGCAGGACCATTTTTCTAAACATTGTAACTGAGAATATACGGTAATTCGATGAAAAATTACAAGTTTGAGGTCTTGTTCAGCTTCATTGTTGACATATATAGGTGAACGAGGCGCTTTTTCGAGCACCTTTGGGAGCACCTTCTTGACAATGTACTCAGCAGAAACATTATAAAACGTGCATCTACTGATAAATATTGCAGAAAACTTCTCGACATAAATCCAGTAGACTCAAAACAGAATCTAAACTTTTTTATTTTTATATTTCAATTGAAAAAAAATTACCGTTTCAGCCTTAAATCAAACTCTTGTGGCAAGCATTCAGGACGATGAGGTTCCTCGTTAAAATAAAAGCTTCGTCCCACTTTTTTGAACCATGGTATTTTAAACTTTTTGTCTTTGGGCAGTTTTTTGAGCATTTTCTCGTACAGCCTGAAAAAAATTGGCGTTATGTTTTTCAAAATTGCTTTGAATTACTTTTTACATCCCGCACACCTATAATAATGGTGTCCATTTGCACAGTTATAACGAAAGATCCTAAATTGCCGTGGGGTTTCGAATCTTCCACCCAAATGCATTTGTCATCTTCTTTTTCGATTAATCTGACTTGAACTTGACTGAAATATGCAACGATCACTAATAATTTTACAATCTAAAATCATATAAGGACTCACTCGACCAGCACTGTCACTGATGGGGGCTGGGCTTCTGGCTGCAGCTCATTATTAGGTGTCACTGATCCTTGCTGGGCTTCTTGCTGGAGCTCATCATTAGTTGTCAAAGTTGACATATCTTCACACAGTTGATCAACCATCTTTTCTAAAAAATAGATTCTACATTAAATATTAGCAGTGGGTGGTATTTAATTATGGGAGTACATTTCTTGGCTTTATAAATCTAAATTTGAGCGTACATGTACCAACTTTTTGTTATACTCACCGAAAATCTTGTTTTATCCAGTTTCCTAACTTTTTTATGTTTTCGCCCACAACTTGCAGAAAACACGTTTTTAGAAAACTCTTTAAAGAGGCATGCTCACCTGTTCTGATTTGCCCTCGCCAATTCAAAAAATGTTTAACCATCAAACTGATTTTTCAACTTGGTTTCCAACGAAACAAGGCCTAGAATTTAATTTATGCGCAGTTTCAAAACCGCACAGAAGCTCAATGATTAGGAAACTTTTTTGAATTGGCGGTGGACAACCGTTATCGGAGACGGCAATGGTCATTTAAAGGGGAAGGGGGTAGAAGCCATTCGGGTTTGAAAAAGTGACCTCGGTGGCGCAGTGCGTAAATGTTTGTGTTTTTTGGCCGAAAATGGTGTTGCAGGTTCGATTCCACGTGGTAGCATGTTATTTATTTTGGTAACACTATAGAATCCCCTCCCCAGCTAGCGAAAAATTTACTTTTCCTGAAGGGGAAAGGACCCGTCCCATTTTGATTCTCGTGCTCTGAATAGGCACGGAAACACTTTGGTTTCCGAAAAATCGAAAAACATTTTTTTTCGATTTGCTTTGGTCCCCAAGGTAAAAAGTTTAAGAAAATTCAAAAAAAATTTTTTTTGAATTCCCGCCAAAACATTTTTAAAGGGAATTAGGGCTGTATTGGGAGGGGAAGGGAATAAAAGGGCCACTTTCATGGCGAAATTATAAAAAAGTGAATTCTGGACTATTTTGGATGTCCTGCCATGTTTTTTCAACTGGGCCGTTGCAAAAAGAGACTCTATATGCATTTTATGGTCAAGAGTACTTCTCGGAATCATGTCTAAGGTAAGTGAGTGCGCGCATCTCTAACTCTCAAGCCCCCTGCGCCCCCTTCGGGGGCGCAGGGGGGCTTGAGAGTTAGAGATGGATTCTATAGTATAGCCTTTATTTTGGCTTGTCTGACCAGTTTTAGAAGTAATTCGACTTTTTTGACCCCAGATTCGGATATCCGGTTTTAGCCGAAAAACTCGAACGCTTACGCACTGAGCCATGGAGGCCTGAATTTAAACCCCCCCCCCTTCAAGAATTCATTTACCCAATCTTTACTTTTATCCTTGTGAGATCAATGGTCAAGAAACTGACCAAAATTTTTTCTTAGAAATCTATCGTCTACCCTTTTAATTATTTTTTCGCATATGGCCCAAGAAAATTTAAAGTTATGGTAAAAAACATTATTTTGAGCGAGTATAATAAAAAAGCCAGCAAATCTACGACCGAATTTCATACTTCTAAATCCAAAATTTACAATTCTACAGCCAAAGTGAAATGTTGCCCTACATAACTAGAAGCAATAACTGCGGCAGCAGTTCGAATCAAAGTATATAAATACAGCATAGTTTTATAAACAATGCTTCCAGAAGTTTATTAGGGATGGGAATGAGTCATCAGACACAAAAGAAAAGCAGCTTTAAGCTGCTGTTCTTGTTAGGTCATTAATTTGTGGCCTTTCGGGAACATTCTCGAGAAGATCTCTTTTAAACTGGGTAGTTTTTTTCTGAAAAATCGACAATGTTCTTGTCCGAATATATTTTCGATTAAAAAATTGCTATGGTAAAACTAAAACCAATCCGGTGAATAAACTGTGAGAATAAAAATGTCTAAAATATTCTAATATAATTTTTGCCCCAAATTGGCCATTTTCAAACCGAGGAGGTCGACCTGATTTTTTGCAAAAGTAAAACAGGTCGAGCAGCGAAGCTTGTTAGAATAAACAAGATGTAAAAAAAATACATTAACACTAACACTAATTTCGTGCTTTTAATTTCAGGAATTATTCTGGAGCAGGAGCAGATGAAAAGTTTTGTATTCCTAATGATCTATTGAGTGCTCTACACTTTGTCAATGGAGCGAGAGTCAATTTAAAATCTCAAAGAAAATTTAACGTCTTCGAGCCCAGAAATGGTAGGTTACTGACTTTGCAGTGAGTATTTTAAGTTTTCTTATTAATCAGTAAAGACTAGGGTTATCTTATGCCCCGGGCATTTAATAATCGGGCATATGCCCGGGCATATGTCCAGGCCTTTTCCAAATTTCGGGGCATTTTCCAAATGTCTCCCATCAATCAATTTTTATTTAACAAACTTCAAATATCATCAATAAACATATCAAAATAACCAAATATGGTGTATTTTTAATATTGTCTTTGAGATCTTTTGTTTAAAGGAGAGGCAAAAGCTACTTAGGTTTGAAAAAGTGACCGCGGTGGCGCAGTGCATATGCGTTTTTGGCCCAAAATGTTGTTTCAGGTTTGGTCCGACGTGGCGGCATGCTATTTATTTTGGATTGTTTGACCAGTTCTAGGGGTGATTTGGGTCGCTGATTCCGAATCTGGCGTCAAAAAAGTCTAATCACCTGAAACTGATCAAACAAGCCAGAATAAATAGCATGCCAGCACGTGGGATTGAACCTGCAACACTATTTTGGGCCAAAAAACGCAAACGTTACGCACGGCGCAAATTTACAGCTAACAATTCAAACTTTTTTTTAATTTTTGAAAGTAATATTTTTTTCCATTTTTCAGGTGAACATCTAACAGAAATCCACTCAGCCAGTGCCTCCCAAGTTGATGAAGTAATCGACTTATCTCAAAAAGCACAAACCAGTTGGTCTAGCACTCCATGGGTGGAACGCAGGCAAATCCTTCAGAGGACTGGTAACCAATAACTCACATGTAAATCTTCACCTAACTAGACATATACACCGCTTTGCAGCTGACCTGATCCGCAAACACAGCAATGAAATCAGTGTCTGGGAGGTTAGGGATAATGGAAAGTCTATAACTGAAGCCAAGGCTGATGTGTTGTCCTGTGCTGATACTTTTGAGTATTTTAGTGGTAGGTTAAGCAGTCAAGCATTTCAATAGGATAGCTGTCAAATAAGGTCAAAGTTGATTGGTTTTAGGAGTGGATCTGAGTGGTGAACACATGCCCTACGATGAACAGGCCAAAAGATTTGCCTACACCAGAAGGGAGCCCTTGGGAGTAGTGGGCGCGATTGGAGCTTGGAACTATCCCATACAGACAGCTACTTGGAAGGTAGGCTAAATTTTTCGAGAATTGACTTTTATTTTTCACAAAATTTTTAAATTGACTGATTTTCTAAATTTTGCATTGACTGACAAATTTAGATTGCCCCAGCCATTGCTTGTGGCAATTCAGGTTATTTTATATGCCACACAGCCTCAATTCAATCACACTGTGGATCAATTTTCAGTAGTCTACAAGCCGAGTCCCTTGGCTCCAGTCTCTAGTGTAAGCTTTCTGAAACCCCATTTTTCAAATTCATTTATCTCCCATTTCCAGATTCTTCTAGCCCAATTACTGCAATGCGCAGGTCTACCAGATGGAGTAGTCAATATAGTGCAAGGAGAGTCGGAAACTGGGACAGCCCTGTGTGAATCTGCCATAGTGCGCAAAGTGTCATTTACAGGGAGTGTAGCTACAGGTCAGGCTATTGCCAAGAACTGTGCTCAATGGGCTGTGAAACCGGTGACTCTGGAGCTAGGTGGCAAAAGTTCGTGTATCATGCTCCAAGACTGCGATATAGAAATGGCTGTCAATGGCGCTCTAATTGCCAACTTCTTTAGTCAAGGTATACAGTCAAATCCTACAGTCAAACCTCCTCAAGTTGGCTCCCGCATGTGGTCCGATACATTTTACCTACTTGTTTTATACAAGCAAACGTAATTTTCTTGTAGAGAAACCGGCGAGAAAGCAAGGATTCAGATTTTACCTTTCTTTTTTCCCAAATCCTCTATATTGCTGTGAAGACTCACAATCAGTCTTGTAAACAGCGCCGGCCCCCGCGCCGGCGCCCGACGGCGATTTTTCGCCGCCGGCGCCGGCGGCGAAAAAAATGGACCCGGCGCCGGCGGCGGCGGTGAAAAAAATAAAGCCGGCGCTTGGCGCCGGCGGCGGCGAAAAAAATGGAGCCGGCGCTCGGCGCCGGCGGCGGCAAAATTTTTTGATTTACAAGACTGCTCACAATGCTAGATCAACCGTCGCCTGATGCTTAAATAGTAGTTGGTTAATGGAGTCTCAAAATAACATATGAAATATAAATTAGGAAAAAAGACCGGCTAAACCATAATCCTTGCCATTTTTTGGACTGGTGAAGACTGGCGAATTAATTTTCCGTAAAATATCAAAAAGTTGGTTAAAAAAAGTATTGGACCCTAGGCGGGAACGAACTTGAGTGGTTGGTGGCTAAACTTGGTTTGACTGTATAGGGGTTTCATAGGAGTTCAAAATGCCCATATTAACGTCCGCTGTATAAAACCTGCTTTCAGGCCAAGTATGCTCGAACGCTTCCAAAATTCTTGTGCATCAGTCAATTCTGGAAGAGTTTACTACCAAATTACTGCTCAAAACAGAAGAACTCAGGATTGGAGACCCCTTAAATGAATCCACCCACATAGGTTGGTTTCAGGGTGCCCAACTTGCCTATTTTCAAAGGCTTCGCCTTTTTTTCGACGGCTGGCCTTTTTTCTTGAGCTGAGAAAAAAGACAATATGATCCGAAAATTTTTTCCTATACTTTCATATTTTTTGAAAACTATAAGTGCTTTTTTTCCATTCATTTTTTTTCAATTTTTTTAACAAAAGACTTTTTTTGAAGGGCACTGCCTTTTTTGCAAAATTTTTGTTGAGATCCCCGGTTGTTTTGCCTTAACAACTTTTTGCAATATTCCATTTATTGATAGGTGCTTGTATATCCCTGAACCATCTACAGAAAGTACAGAACTACATCAGAGGAGCAGTGGAAGAGGGAGCAAAAGTATTGTATGGTGGAGAGAGGGTGGTGGTTGAAGCCCTCGAAAAGGGCTACTTCTTGTCGCCTTGTGTGCTTTCCAAAATCACCCTCAAATGAAGATTTACAGGGAAGAGGTGTTTGGAGCTGTTCTTCTTATAATACCTTTCGAGACTGAACAGGTGGGTGGCCTTTGCGACTTTTAAAAACAATTCTGTGACAGAATCCAAAAATTTATGCCGAACAATGGATTGCAAATAATCTAGTCATTTATTAAAATAATTTCAACTGTAGGAAGCCCTACAAAAAGCCAATGACACAGAATTTGGTCTAGCCGCTGGCATATTCACTAAGTTTGCCTTTTTTCAAATAAAAGTCGATAAATAGGTGTGTTCTAGTGATTTGAACAAAGCGCACAATTTCGCAGCTCAACTGCAAGCTGGCACTGTCTACATCAACACCTTCAATGATACTTGTGAGTGGTTGGCTGTTTCACAAACTAACACACATACCGTATAAGCTTTATTAGCCACTATACATCTCTCATAATTACCCTTTCTGGCTTTGTTCACCTTTAGGTCCCCTTTTTCGTCTAGGTCCCCCCTGTTGTTTTTTGTTGAAAAATGCCTTGGTCCCCCTTATCACAGTATCAATATATCTATGAATATAACTCTAATGGACAGGGGGGACCGAGGAGAAAAACGGGGACCTAAAGGTGAATTAAGCCACTTTTTTTATTCGAGTAACAGTCAAACCTGGATACAACACCACCCAATATAACACCACTCCCAAATGGACCGATTTGGTCAGCTTTGACTAAAATTAAGTCAAGTAAACCCTCAATACTAGGGTTGGCACCATACCTGCAGCGCCGCCGGCAGCACCGCCAAGCGCCAGTGGTGGCGGCGCCGCCGGCGCTGGCGCCGTTTTTGAAAAAGTCCGGCGGTGCCGCCAGGCGCCGGCGGCGAAAATTTTGGAGCGCTGGCGGTGGCGCCAGCGGAGTCTTTGGCACAGCTGCTGGCGGCGGCGGCGATTTTAAGGCAGCCGGCGCCACCGCCAGCCGACAAATTTTTTTTTCGCTAGTGGTAGTTAATGAATTTTTTTTAAAGTGGGTGGGAACTTTATATACGCATCGCCGTAGGTCACTGGTTTGCTACCACTGGGTCCAAGCACTGTTTTTTTCTCCTCTTTTTTACAAGTTTAGTGTCAAAATAAAGCCAAGGTTCTGGGCTTTCATTTGAGCTATCATACTGAAAAAAAGTTGGTATGAAGTTGGAGCTAAAATTCAATAAACATTGAACCTTATCCGATTCGATGCAATAGGACCTCAATAGCACTATCCCAGGCCTATTCAGCATTGATTTGAAACTGACGTTTTTTTTTTGTAATTTTAATATTCATACTCATTTGCAACCTCACACTCAAAATGTAACCCTGCGTCTTGCCGTCATTTTCAGCATACGGTTGTATGAAATCATGTAAATTAAAATCGCAAAATGTCAGTTCCTAAATATCACTGAAATCCTACCCTTCAATAGTAGTCATTTTACTAGCTACCTTGCTTTTATGAAGTGATCTTGGTGTATAAAAATTTCCATCTGGTTCCCCATGAAATTTTCACTAAACGCGTGAACAAATAAATAAGATTGGTGAAGGCTGAGGCTATATTAATCTAAGTACGCATCATTTTGGCTGGTTTCTTTTAATTTTGGCGGTCATTCGCAAAAAATCGCCAAATTGAGGCAGTTTCTGACAGCGAAGCAGTGCTGGCAATGGTTCCAATGGGAGCGCCAGAAGTATAAAATAAACTTGGCGTCAATAGGATAGTCCACCAATAGAGGACCTCACCAATAAAATATTCGCCAAGAGAAATGGCGGCAAAAAGACACTTCGCCAAAAGAACTACTCCCCAAGAGAAACGGCGCCAAAAAGACCTTTCACCACTGAGGGGTTTCACCAATAAAATTCTTGCCAATAGCTTCCCCGCCAAAATGCTTTTCCTCAATAACTTTTCTACCAACAATATCTGGCCCCAGCATCTTAGTCTCTCAACAAGATAAGGCTTCTCTTATTTTAGGTGCTCTCTCTACTAACAAGCGCGATGAACTCGGATGATGAAGTGACAAGTTCCGAAGAAGATGGAAACCGCCAAGGACTGGATACCGATCAAATTCTGGAGGAAGTTCATTCACAAGAGTTCTATCACACGCTCGCCAACCCGGAAATCGAGTTCGTCGTGGGATCTCAAGTCAATGGCAAGCCTTACCTCCTCACAACGGTAGGTTTTTGTGATAGTCGTGTTTTGTGTTGAGTCAAGCAATTTTTAGGTTTCTCGTATCAACATCGCTTCGTTCGCAAATCCCGACTGGTGCAATTGGAGGAATCTGGAGAACATCTATCGTTGCCGAGAGGAGCGCAAGGGGCTATGCAAGATGGAGGTGGTGATGCGCGGAGGGCTCTACATCCAAGAGACGACGGGAGAACACAACCACTTTGCCAACGCTGTGGAGATTGAGAAGTTCGAGCTCTATGATCGCGCATACAACATCCTCAAGGCTAACCGAACGTGAGTTTTAATTAATTGCTTGCTTGTCCGATTAATTCATTGATCAATTGGTCAATTCAGAAGCAAAGTCGGCAACTCTACTATGAATCGTGCGTGCAAGAGGACGGAACAACGGTCTCAGATCAATGCATTCGGCTGGTGAAATATGAGAGCTTCCGCAGCAGAATGGGCGACTTCCGAGCGGTAAATTTATTTGAGGCAATTAGTCTGGTCAATCAATCAATTGATTCAATAAAATTCAGTTTCTCAAAGGCCATCCAAATGGAGCAACTGATCCTGTTCGTCTAATGCTGGAGACTCCTTGGGACCGAATGGTGGTGTACGACTCAGGCCCTGGAGAGGATCGGACAATCGCATTTTCAACACGGGCTATGATGGAGGTGAGATTTGTTGTTCGCGTGGCTTCGCGCAGCCGAATTAAATTTTGTCTTTCAGAAAATTGCACGAGCCAAGGTGATCGCCTCCGACGGGACATTCGACACAGCGCCAGATGGATGGGCACAATTGTACGTCATACACTTCCAAGAGGGCGACGAACTGCTTCCCGGCATGGTGGCGTTGATGACAAGGAAGACTTCCGAGGCTTACCGCGGCTTGCTTTTTGGACTCGAGAGATGGATTCGTGACAACCTGGCGTTGGAGTGGCAACCAGAGAAGTTTCTGACGGATTTCGAGGTCGCTATGGACGCCATAATTCTCGAAGTCTTCGGAGCGGGTAAGGGTTTATTTATTCGAATTATTTGAGTCTGCCAAATTAACGATAAATAAATTTAAGGAACGGTGCACAAGGGATGCTACTTCCACATGACTCAGGCACAACAGAAGAAGTTGAGATCACTGAATCTTGGACCCTACTACAACAAGGACGTTCGCTTCTCGGAATGGGTGAATAAGTGGAAGGTGAGGCAAATAATTGACTCGCATATTATACGTGGCATAGTCTCTTCTTCAGGTCCTCGCCGTTATTCCGTCGTTGCACATTGAAGAGCTGGTGGAATATCTCCTCGACCGACAACACCCCGATCATCAATGGCTGGCCATCTTCCCCGAGCAAGCGGCGCTGGAGACCTTCACCAATTATCTGATCAACACCTGGACAGGCAGGAGGGAAGACGTCGGAGAGCTAGGATCGTGCCAACGCTTCGCATCGATCTTTTGAATCATTATGAGAGGCCCATCCCGGAGATGCAAATTCTACGTGTTCACTGGAGAGCTGGAACAAGAGGTTAGTCTATCTGCGATCTTTTGGGAACTTTCAACTCGTCCGTTGCTTTACAGGTCAAAGGAGCATGCCAGGCAGAATGGATACAACTTCTACGACGTCCTCGATTTCGTTCAGATGGAACTCGGTATGTTGGAGGTCCTGTAGATTTGGCCCACTCTGATTTGAAGATAAGGACGACTTTTCAGATGTGGTGACCCAGCAAGAATCGCCCGCTTTCCGTGGATGAGCCAGTGAGGAAGAAGAAGCGGTCCTACTTGCAGAAGAAGAAGATGGAAGCGGCAATCGCCACGTTCAACCCAGCTCGTCTCTACCATTCGCTCAACTACGTTGCCGAGACTTCGCGCGTGGATCACCTTCGATCTGGATGAGGAAGCGGTGCATCAAAGAGTCAAGTGCGCGAGGATGAGGCGGCAATGTACATCCCAAACGTTGAAGAGGTGGCGGCGAGAATTGCGGTGATCGAGGCGGACGTTGCACATCCTCCGGTGATTCGAGCTCCCACTCCCTTCCAGCTTTGGGCTTCGAGCGAGGTGAAATCGTTGGACAGGCCAAGCGCACAAGAGGAGAGGAGAGTTACCAAGCAGAGAGAGGTGAGCTGCGACATTCACATGCCCCTATCGTAGTCTATTTCCCTCCTCTTTCAGGCTAACCCAAATCCAAGGGGAATCGTGCACCGAGAACATCTACAGAAGCCACTATACCACCAACTGCGGGAGGATCTGGAGTGCGAAGAGGGGCTTGATGATGATTTTGAATGGCTCTGGATCTACTCACTGACCATCAAGTTTTAAACATCTCTTCCTTTGTCCTATGCTCATAGCATCTGTTTGTTTTGCTTATAGCAACTTCTTTGCCCTGTTTGCTTATGGCAGCTTCCTTGTCATCTCAATAAAATATTCTCAATAAAATATAGAATTTTTTGTTCAAAATATATCGCATATGCAATTTTAAGGAAAAAATATCGCAGCGATATATCGCACCTGAAATTACATATCGCATCGCACATATCGCATCTCAATTTTTCGCTCAAAAATATCGCATCGCACATATCGCAAAAAGACAAATTTCCAGCTCTAAATTCTACACTGCCGCTGAATTTCCAATAATAGAGGGTAAAATTTTAATAAAAGGGGTGGATTTTCAAAAAAGGGGGTGGATTTTCACCTTTTGGGGGTGGATTTTCTAGAAAAACCTCCAAAAACAAAAAGGGGTGGATTTACAACAATTTGGGGTGGATTTACAACTTTTGGGGTGGTTTTTCATTTCATCTTTGGATAAATTCCCAAATGATTCCCTTGGCCCACCTCTTTGTTTTTCGTCGGCTGGATCATCCATGCCTCCCTAGTTCACTCGGCCTTATCTCCCTACAAGACATCTTCTAGTCCTATTTGTCTTTCGCCTATAGCGATAGTCCCCCTTTCTCCTCATTTCAATAGTTGAATATGAAAGGCACTTCATAGAAGCATCAAGCAAAGCGAATATATTGTTGCCTTGCCCTATTGGAAGAAATTATATTGGTGACCTCTGTTTTGGTGGGAATCTTATTGTTGAATTCTCTTTTGGTGGAAATTTTATTGGTGAGAATTTTATTGGTGAAACCCCCAGTGGTGAAAGTATTTTTGGCGAAATGTTTTTTGGCGCCGTTTTCTCCTGGTGAATATTTTATTGGTGAGGTCCTCTATTGGTGGACTATCCTATTGACGCCAAGTTTTATTTTATACTTCTGGCGCTCCCAGAATAAGTGGTTCGTAATTGAATTTAGAAGGGGGGGGGGATGGCTGAACTTCCTATACGCATCGCCTTAGGTCACAGGTTCGACTACCACTGGCTGTAAACCATATTTTTTCTCCCTTTATTACAAGTTTAGTGTCAAATGATCCTCACGCTCTTGGCTATCAAATAAGACTATCAGCACAGGCTTTCACACCTACCGGAGCTTGTAACCGGGCTAAAATAGGCCAAATTCGCGAAAATCGATGGTTTTCGGGATTTTTCTTTGACTGGTTTCACTGAAAATTTCTGACTTTTTTTTTAATTCCAATTTTCATACACCAAAATGTAGCCAAGACTCTAGGCATTCATTTGAGCTATAAATGAAGAAAAAGTTAGTATAGAGTTAGAGATAGAATTCTAAAAACATCCAACGATGTACAATTCCATGACATCCTACCCGGGACTATCTAAGAACTTTCGGTAGTATCCTGGCACTGACGTTTTTCGTAATTTTAATTTACATACTCATTTGCAACCTTATACTCAAAATGTAGTTCTGCTTCTTGGCGTCATTTGCAGTATATAGTTGTAAATGAGCATCTGAATTAAAATTGCAAAAAAACGTCAGTCCCAAAATGATAGAGGCGATGCGTATAGGAAGTCCCCCCCCCTATAACACGGGAACGGCTGTACGTCCTGATGGTATGTCCTTGTGCAGAATTTCACGCCGAGCACGATAGTGAAAAAAAAAATAAAAAGTAACTCTACGGTGGTCAGTGGCTTTTGTGAACCGTCAATGTCATGATTTTTGCCTATGCCACTTCAAAGAGGTAAAACATGCTACTGTTTTAATATATTCATTATATTGTATGTAAAAAAGTAAGCGCAGATTGCGAGCTTTCGAATGACATATCGTTGAGGTATTTACGACAATTGAATGAAAAGCTTTACCTTAAAGAAAAAATTGTTTTTATTTTTAAAAACGTTGTTCATACAAAAATATGTACGAAAAAGTGTGGAACGCCGTTTTTTAGTTTATGGTTGATACTATTCGACAGAGCAAGAAAAACTGCACCAGATAGTGCTTTAAAGTAGAGATGATGACAGGACGGGATCCCGTCGGGATCCCGATCCCGCCCGATCCGATTTCGGTCTAAAATCCCGTCCCAAAATCCCGCCTGATCAGTTCCACGAATCTCGATCCCGATCCCGAAATTCGTTGAATCCCGAGCTCTAATTTTGTTTTAAAAACACCACTTTTGCTCTAAAAACCACCGATTTTTAACTTTTTTTGCTATTTTTTTCCAGTTTTTTTTCATGAAAATATGAATTTTTTATTTAAATTTCTTTGTTATTTATGCTTTTTTAAGGGAGAATAAACTTTATATACGCATCGCCGAAGTCACAGGTTAGACTACCATTGGGAGAAACATTCATTTTTACTTTCTTTTCTTCTCCAACTGGTAGTATTGATTCAAGTGGGTGTATTGATCTAACTGGCTGGATCTACCGAACTGGCTGGATCGGTCTGACTGGCATCACGTCAATTAATCAAAATCGATTTAGGTCAATTTTGTTTATTTGATCGATACAATTAGCCCAATAAAGTAGATTGGATCGATTTAAGTGGTTAATGGAAGTGATAAAAGCTCAGCAAGTTTAGCCTCGAATTGTAAACAACCTTCCAAAAACCAAGCTCTTATCATGCTACGCCATTTAACAAAATATTTTCAAAGCATAGACAATCAAATCGATCTATACAAAACGAGTGAAGTAGTAATCGAGCTAAGCAGAATCAAACAAGCGCAAGAGTCGATTCCAACAATAACAGTGAAAATAGTTTTGCAAATTTTAGATAGTTCACAATTGATACGAAAAGCAGACACAGCGATTTAAAAATAGTCGATATACTTAGAATTCGACGTAGAAAATGACAGAATTACGCAAATCAATCAAATTAAATAAAACAACTACGAAAAAAAGCAACGGCGAAAATATAGCGACTACGAAATGAAAACGTAAAAGAAAACGAGGGCGGCCCTGGAAACTAGTAAATAAGTAAAATAGGTCAAAAAAATTAAAAGCAGCTAATTTCACAGATTAGGCAGTACTTTTCAATACCGTATAACCTCTATTAAACGGGCATGCCCGTTTAATTTTCAACCCCTAAAAAATCGAAAAAAAAAATATTTTGATTTTGAGATTTTTGGGTACTCAAAAAAATCTAAAAAGCGGAATCAACTAAGATCGAGGTGATCATAAAAACGCGAAAAACAGATTTGCAAAAAATTTTTTTTGCGCTGAGATATAGGTACTTGAGGGTGCCCGTTTATTAGAGGGTGTCCGTTTATTGGAGGGTGTCCGTTTATTAGAGGGTGTCCGTTTATTGGAGGGTGTCCGTTTAATAGAGGTTTTACGGTATATATGTAATTTCATTATACATATTTGGTGTTTAAAAAAGTCAATAGTTTGAAAATATGGCAAAAATATGTGAATTTTCCCTGTTATTTTCTCTACTTGAAAAATACCGAAATTTGTTTGGGATCCCGTCGGGAACCCCAAAATTTTTTCCGAAATCCCGATACCGAAATTTTTTTGGTCGAAAATCCCGTCCCGAAATCCCGCCCGAACCGGTTTCATCATCTCTACTCTAAAGTGATCTGCAACAAAGCTTTTTGAGTGTTTAGCAACCGTTCAAAAGTATATAGTAAAAGGCCTCTTGACCTGAAACTTCGATTTCGTTACATAAATCTGAAATTCTGACACCTGGTTCGTGTTCAGCATGGTCGATTTACTTAAAGGAGGTAAGACTTTAGGGGGGGGGGGGAGGGTGTATTTGACACAAAATGCCCAACTGCGGGAGTCTCTAAAATTTTTAATTTTTCACGTTCTTTAATATTTCCTTTTACAAACTTGCTCTATGCAAATCTTCCCTGCGGTTAAGAATAATTTCAGGACTTTATAAAAAAAATTTTTTTTGAAATTTTTCCGCACCATGATACTCGCACCATTCCGCAGCTTGTGAAGACAATCCGACCATTCGTTGCCATAAAAATAACGAGGAAGTGAATTTTGCTTATCAAGGGCAGATAAAGCAAAATATGTAAATGGGCGAGACAAAGAAAAGCATACCGTTCGTTCATCAACTGGCTTCCCCTTGTCGGAATCTGACTTCCACACCCAAACGACCAGGCTGGCACAAGCGCATGTTGCCCTTCCAACTGGTCAAGCTCCATCACACCATTTTTATTTTTGACAGCGCTGCCGACCTATTCCTCTTCTTCGTGAATAGATATATTCAAGCGTTTGCAGGTTACTTGTAGAGATAGCTGTAAATAATTCATTGTAAATTATAATTTGTAATGCTGTCTTATGTAAAAGCATTGCTGTATTAACGTTCTTCTACAGGGTTGGCCAACTATTTTGGAACACTTTGAAAGCGCACAAATTTTACTTTCAGTTGAGTCCGAAATTTCGGGTGCTGGAGGTACCAGGAGGTTTTCTTCTACATTTTAGTAATTTATACATAAGCATTCGATTTTTCGAATCGAAAAAACTAAAAGGCAAAGAGCTAGTATGAAAGGGGACAGGGCTGTAAAAACATCCGGAAGATACATCCGGATGTGGATGTGTACATCCGACATCCACATTCACATCCGGCGGATGTGGATGTGGATGTCGGATGTCAAAAAATTTCGGGTCGGATGTGGATGTCGAAAATTTTTTCGGCCGGATGTGGATGTGGATGTTGGATGTCAAAATTTTTAGATCGGATGTCAGCGGATGTCCAGATGTTTTTTTAGATGTTTTCATGGCGGACGTCAATATGCTTTTACGGATTTTTTGAGTCTGTGGTTGAGAGATACTTGTTTCCTTGTTCTAAATCTTCTTCTTTGTTGTTTCGAAAAAACCATAGGCCAAAATCCGCAAAAATGAATAATCTAAAATTCCGCAAAACTCAGAAAGATTTTCTTTTCTTCTTTCCGTCTCATCGTTGGTCCTATTCCTTTAATTCCAAATCTACAATTTCCAATAGCCCATTCACTCCCAAAGAATTCCTAACTAAAATCGAGGAAAAGGTGTAAAATTGAGGATGATGGCAAAAACGTAGTTGGATAACCCTCTCAAATTTCCCGTCGTCAAAACGAAGAGTCGCCCGCTAAAAATTTTCACTCAATTAGTCGCAACCTCTACTATGCCGGTGAAAAACCGGTCTAATATTTCCAATATAACCAAGCTCCAAAGCGAGGTTTCTCCCCTTTGTAGATTAACTCTGTTGGTATCAAGGGCTGCTCGTTTGAGGAGTTCCTTCAAAGGAAAGTGCTCCTGGGATTATTTGATGAATGTTTTATTTGTTTCACCTAAGTGTCTTGGTTTGACGTCGAAATAAAACTTTACAATCGTTGTGCGCATGTATTGTCACCGTATCTTCTTTATATCTCTTGCCGAATTAGGCCATTGTACCCATACTATTAATTAAAAGTGAATATCAGCAAATTTTTGACATCTACATCCAGCCGGAGGTGGATGTAAACATCCATATATCACTTGGAAATCCGGATGTCAAAAATTTTGACATCCGGATGTCATTTGGATGTCAGGATGTCAAAAAAAATTGACATCCGGATGGATGTGGATGTCAAACTTTTTAGGCCGGATGTCGGATGTGGATGTTGGATGTCAAAAATTTTTGGGTCGGATGTGGATGTCAAAATTTTTTTGGCCGGATGTGGATGTAGGATGTCAAAAATAAAAAATTTACAGCCCTGAAAGGGGACCGTTCAGTTAGCTATGCGGTCAGTTAGCGATGCTTTTTTAGCGGTCAGTTAACAACCGACACAACAATGGTTAGATTTATTTTGAGTTCGTTTTTCACTTCAAACATTTTATTTCATTTTGAACTTCGCCACATCGAAGTGGTTGGCTTGGTATCGAATCCATCCCACCGGAGATTCCATGGCGCCAGTTTCAATGTCCTAAAGGTCTTAAATCAGAAAAGTCCACGTTTTTTAGGTTCCAAAACCTGTTTTCTGCACTAATTAGATCATTCTAAAGATGGTTTGACAGTATTGAAATAACGTTTTGCAAGATTTACGAAAACTGTAAAAATACCATCAAAACGTAGCTTCACTTCTGTCAAACCATTTCTAAAATGCTCGAATTAGTGCAGAAAACAGGTTTTGGAAGCCAAAAACAAAACAAAATTTGATCCAAGCGGACTCATCGAGGATAGATATCAGGGTGGAACGGAATTCCGATTTCCGTCTTCCGATTTCCGGCACTTTTTTTCTTCCGTTTTCCAATTTCCGAAAAAATAGGGTGAATTTCGGAAATTTCGGAAGAGAATAGTTCAATTGAAAGAATTGAAAGAATAGTTCAATTTTCGAAGTATTTTTGGCAGAAATGTCTTGCAAGGAAATGGAAGTTACAGCTTTGCGGAGACCTTCGGTCTGCAAATATCTTAGTGCGCCATCTGGTTCTCAAGAAAGTGAGCGTTTCTTTTCAACTGCTGGATTCATTGTAAATGATCTCAGAAAAAGCGGATGCGGATGCATGTGTACAACATTAAATTTTGGCACTAGGAAATTTTTTGAATTTCTTCCGATTTCCGTCTTCCGATTTCCGGCAGTTTTTTTCTTCCGATTTCCGGTTTTGAGAATTTTCTACTTCTGGTTCCGATTTTTGTTCCGATTTTTTTTGTCTTCCGTTCCAGCCCTGATAGATATGCACCGTTGAGTGTAAAACTAAACCATAAAGGGTGAATGTCATTCATTCATGAAAGCACAAAGACACATAAGGAGCAAGGATTGACATTTGGGACTATTATATTTAAAAATAGTAACAAAATAGTCTTAAGAATGTGACTAATTTGAGACTGTTGAGACTAAATGTGACTATGGGACTATCTTGAGACTATTTCTTATAGAGTTGTTCAACGGCTAAATAGCCGGCTATTTAGCCGAAAATAGCCGTCAAAATAGCCGTCAAAATAGCCGGTAAATAGCCGCTATTTAAATAATGAGCTATTTTTAAAGAAACTAGAAAAAAAATTAAAAAAATAAGAAATTTGAAAGAAATTAAGCATTAATTTTTTTTATAAATAGCCGATTTTCGGCTATTTTCGGCTATTTAGCCGGCTATATAGCCGGCTAAATAGCCGAAAAATAAATAGCCGGCTATTTCAACAACCCTAATTTCTTAAAATAGTCTCAAGGACTATTAGTCTTGAGACTTTTAGTCTCAATCTCCAAACTTAGTCTCAGTTCCTCATAGGAACAATGCCTTTTTCTGCTCTTACCGATGGTGTTAACCGCTGTAAAACAGTTAACTCTCACACTTTCATCTTGCCAAACAATGACTTTACTTGAAATCAGTTAAAAAATGATTTTCCGGTAGGTGATGATTCAATACAAGTCCTTGAACAGGAACGGTTCGATACAATTTTTAGCTCTAGGTAAATTCCCTCCGCGGTAAATTCCTCTTTCTAATTTTACCGTAGGGTGTTTAGGTAGTTCACAGGTTTTTCTTCCTAGGTATCGGTACTCAGGCGGAAGTGCATGGATAGTAGTACCCAATGCTCAGATGATTTAGGTGGATGAAGATATCGAAGATATTGAATTGTCGCAATTTGAATTTGTCGCAATTTGAATTGTCGCAATGTGAAATGTCGCAAGCTGCTCCTGCCCAAAACGGGAGTCTTTAGCTATGTGCCTGTCTATGATTTACGATGATACTCTGTAATGCAATTTCAAGCGCTAAACACAAGGTTCGGATCTGTCATGATTTTTTAAACGGCCTCTTTTTAAATCAGTCATTGCTTATTTGCGAAAATTTATTCATGATACCAAATTTCCCATCTGACTTGCTTAACTAGAAGAGAGCAAAATATGGCCAGTTTGTCATAAAAATCAGGACACAATCCAATGCCTACATAAATACGTTTCAAAATTTACATGCCAACTTTAAGTGTCAATTTACTTGTTAAGCAGCAGTTTTATCCGTATTTTTCTGAAGTTTTTGTAAAGTCTTTGTCCTATAATTAAGTTTTATATCCTATATACAAACTTTGCGCTGTTTTAGTTAATTTCAACTGATAATTGTGCAGAAGAGAGATCTTTAAGCGATTTTTCAATCACTTTGTTTTGCTATTTGTTAATAATAACCTTTATTTTATAATCTAAAACAAACCCAAAATAATTTGTTTAGAATTTTCTATTTCTGTCCATTATTATTCCATGGAAACCAGGGTGATGTTGCAAACTAAAAAATATTTTTAACCTTTAAATTTTTGGCTAAAACTTACAACTCGAAATTGAACAGTTGCTTGTGCTCTTTAACATCAGTCTCAAATCGGTGCATGTCTTCAGGACTGATCTCAAAGTCAAATATGTTGATGTTTTCCAGCACTCTGGACGGATAAGTGCTTTTTGGGATAGTGGAAATGCCTCGTTGCACCATTTGACGAATCAATATCTGAATATTTAATTACTTCTAGTACAATTCACAAAAGAGTTTACATCAAATACTAAGTTATCTCTATATAGTATTTGGGTCGGGTGGGTCACACTTTTTATGATTTACCAAATTTATTTACCAAATTTTGAGCCACTTTTATAAAGAAAGTCGGTGTTGATGTTTTATAATGGTGAAACTTAGAGAATCTGAGCTACAAAATAAACTATTAACCTGTAAGGTTAGAAAAGTGTAAAGGGTCGAACTGGCCGGACAAGCTCTCAACTCAGTGGGTTTTTAGGTGTACTTTTTCCTATTTTTTAACTTCAGACGCAATTCTGAGCCACTTTTATAGAGAAAGGCGGTGTTTATGTTTCATGATGGTGAAAACTGAAGAATCTCAGCTACAAAATGAGTTATTAATCAGTGATGTTAGAAGAGTGTAAGGTCTCGAACTGGTACGGACAAGCTCTCAAGTCAGTTGCTTTTTAGGTGGAGTTTTTCCTATTTTTAACTTCAGACACAATTTTGAGCCACTTTTATAGAGAGAGTCAGTGTTGATGTTTTATAATGGTGAAAACAAAAGAATCTCAGCTACAAAATGAGCTATTTAACAGTGGATTTTGAAAAGTGAACGGGTTTGAACTGCCCGGACAAGCTCAAACCTCATTGGTTTCTCAGGTGTGGATTTAAGGTGGATGTTCCGGTTTAAACCCATTTTTTGGCCAGTTTTTGCCGATTAATGTCGAATATCTCTGCGGAACCCTCAAGTTCAACATCTTGGCTTCCTTTTAAGCACAATCACGTATAATCGAAATTGGATAGGCGAGGATAGGCGAGGATGGGCGAGGACAGGCGAGGATGGGCGAGGGTAGGCGAGGAGAGGCGAGGATGGGCAAGGGTAGGCGAGGATGGGCGAGGGTAGGCGAGGAGAGGCGAGGATGGGCGAGGGTAGGCGAGGAGAGGCGAGGATGGCAAGGGTAGGCGAGGATGGGCGAGGATGTGTGAGGGTAGGCGAGGATAGGCGAGGGTAGGCGAGGATGTGTGAGGGTAGGCGAGGATAGGCGAGGATGGGCGAGGGTAGGCGAGGATGGGCAAGGTAGGCGAGGATAGGCGAGGATGGGCGAGGGTAGGCGAGATAGGCGAGGATGGCAAGGGTAGGCGAGGATAGGCAAGGATGGGCAAGGGTAGGCGAGGATAGGCGAGGATGGGCAAGAGCAGGTGAGAATGGGCGAGGATGTGTGAGGGTAGGCGAGGATAGGCGAGGGTAGGCGAGGATGTGTGAGGGTAGGCGAGGATAGGCGAGGATGGGCGAGGGTAGGCGAGGATGTGTGAGGTAGGCGAGGATAGGCGAGGATGGGCGAGGGTAGGCGAGGATAGGCGAGGATGGGCAAGGGTAGGCGAGGATAGGCAAGGATGGGCAAGGGTAGGCGAGGATAGGCGAGGATGGGCAAGAGCAGGTGAGAATGGGCGAGGATGGCGAGGGTAGGCGAGGATAGGCGAGGGTAGGCGAGGATAGGCGAGGATGGGCAAGGGTAGGCGAGGTAGAGTAGCTTAGTCAACAGGTAGGGTGGATGATATACCCTAACCAATAACGCACTCGAAAGATAAATCTACCCGAACTACTAATGTACATGAACAACCAATGTTCCCGAACAACATAGGCGCCGATAGGCGCCTGCAGACCCTAGTATTTATTATTTAAATAAATAAATTAAATAAATTATTTAAATTAAGATATCATCAGTAAAATAATATCATCCAGTTAACCTTGTCGACGAGGAAGGGAACAAAACGAGAGTATTATTTGGCTGGAAGAGGACGAAGTTCTTGTTGTAGAGTTTCGCGGCCAGGAGGAGCTGCATGCTAATACCCCATTCCCCGAGCTGCGAATATTTTTGGCTATATTCCTCACTATATTCTATGGAATAGTTAAAAGATTGACGCGAAGACTAGACTGAGAACCAAAGCTATTGCTGTCAATATATCTGTTGGCATTTTTCTGTTGGAATTTTTGCGTTGGCATTTTGTTCTTGGCATTTTGTTTTGGCATTTTTGGAAGGTTTCAGGTATCCTTAGTATTCACCCTGAAGCTCACTTCTTCATTAAAAACTACTTGGCCAGGAAAAAATAGTTTTCCACCACCGGAATTCGAACCAGTAATCTATTAGGAGATTAATTAACGAAGGACCAATCTCATACCACAGTGGCGAAAAGCTTATAAAACTGGTTTATAAAACTGATTTATGAAACAAATAAAACTGGTTTGAAGCTCACTAAAGAAGGGCAAACTTTTTGCGAAAAACGACTTAGTGAATCAGAACCGCAATGTGATCGGATTAGTCGCTCATAATCTCACCACCAAACATCGCGAACCACCTTAAACAGTGTGAAGTGGTTTAGCATAGTTTCGGATATTTGGTGGTGTGATTCTTAGCGATTCACGCGATAACATTGCTATTCTGACAAGCTCAATTGTTTTTTTCGCAAAAAGTTGCCCTCCCCCTTCAGTGAAAATTCCTAAGAACGAGATTTTGTTGCCTTTCGGCCACTCTTGCACGGGTTTATAAGCGTTTAAAGTTATTCTGTGACCGTAAAAATGGGTTTTTCTCAAAATTTTGACTTGAAATTCAAATTTGGACGAATTGAATTTTGGATGAATTGACTTTGGACGAACTGAATTTTGGACGAAATGCCATGGCACCCATTTTTTGAAGACTCTTCTTAGGCAAGTTACCCCTTAATTTGTAGCCAGTGAGATGAGCTACAAAATAGATGGTGACTTGCCTAACAGTGGTTTTCAAAACATAGGTCAAAAACAAAATCCCAGAAACCCGTTTTTTGAATTTAGAAGGGCCGGCTTATTAGAGGAATTACGGTATATACAAGTCTATACTCGAAATGACGCCAGAAAGCAAAGCTACATTTTGAGTAGAAGGTTGTATATGACTTTGCCTGCAAAATTTGCGAAAAAAAAGTCCAGGCTCACGAAAACTTTTCGAAGCTTTTGAGAAATCGGGTTTTTCGCAAATTTTGCAAGCAAAGTCATATACAACCTTATACTGCAATGTAGCCCTGCTTTCTGGCGTCATTTTGAGTATAAACTTGTATATAACTATGTTCACTATAACGCCGGTAAAAACGTGAGTTTTGAAACAGTTCTGAAAACTACCAGGACCCTCCTGGATTGGACAAAGGCAAATTTTTTCGAATTTTTTTATATTTCGAAACTTCTATCTGGTGTGTTTTCCGTCGGCTGGATTGATGGTAATTTCGATTAGTGTAAAAAAAATTAGGGATTAAAAATAAAAATTAAATTAACTTAAGGGGCGGTTATAATAATCGATTTACCCTTACCTTTTACCTTTACCTCTACCTTTACGTCTACCCGTTATAATAAAGAATTTTACCCCTACCTCTACCCTTACCTTTTACCCTTACCTCTACCCGTTATAATAAAGAATTTTTACCTCTACCTCTACCCGTACCTTTTACCCTTACCTCTACTCGTTATAATAAAGAATTTTTACCCCTACCTCTACCCGTACCTTTTACCCTTATCTCTACCCTTACCTCTACCCGTTATAATAAAAGCTAGAGGTAAAGGTAGAGGTAGAGGTAAGGGTAAAAAACAACAGGGGGACCAAGGCATATTTTTACCATGGGTGGTAGCATGGTAAAAAATTTTACCTTCATCTCGATTTTCAAAATATTGTCCCGTAAAGCATTTCTAGAGCAATTTTAGTTCGCTGAACACGAATTTAACGTCCGTTTTTCATTATTCTGTGTTGTTTGTTGAGATTTGCTCGCTTTGTTGTACACGCACTGTTTGTCGTATTTTATCGCTCTCATGTCTAGTTATCGTTATGTTTACGCCTGAGATGTGCAAACGTTTGGTTGAGCTGGTCGCCGAGCACCAAGAGGATCTCTTCCCGAACAGCCGCAAAAAGGGCTGTTAGTAGGGAGTGCAGACTAAATTTCATTTTATTTAAATCGATTGTTGTGGAAATAGACATTACCTTGAGGCACAGATGTTAGTGATTCTAATGCGGATCAATTTCATTACTCGGATCTAGTTGTCTGGATCGATCTAGAAGCTTGCATTGCAAGAAATAGTCGAAATACAGTCGACGCTTTCACTTAGGACACTCAAGGGACCGGCCAACTTAACGGGTTTGACACTTCTTTTAAAAGTGTCGGACTCGAGGTGGGAACGAACTTCTGTCCTAAGGAGGGTGTCCTAAGTAAGAGTATAATAATGATGAGTATAATAATGAGGAGCATGACAAAAATACAGTAAAACAAAATAGTTTCCAGGTTTTACAAATGTTTTTTTGAAATGTTTATTGTATAAAACTAATTCAAAAAATTTTTATTAAATTAGCACAACTTAGTCTTTAATTTTGCTTGTGCTTTGTCAGGATTAGCTCTAGTTGCATTACTTTTTGCCATCTTTGCCGAAAAACGCCTTCTTTTCACTTCTGAAATCAGAAATTAAGACGCGTAATAAATAAGGACCGCATTTATATGTTAATTAGCAAAGACATAAACCGTAATTTTCATTTTTGCAGCCCCTCACCAATCTGCAATTTTGCATTTTAGGCCTTTTTGACACTGTTTTTTAAAATTAACCAAAGTGAAGCTAAAAAAATTAAAAACTGAATCAGAGAAAAGACGGAAAAATCCTTGCCCTAATATTACATAGCTCATTGATCAGATCCTCCTCACTAATAGCAACAGCAGTGTTCTGAGAAATTATTTCGGCATACGAAGCAGTTGCGTGTTGAGTAGCTAATGGATCTTCTCGATCACTGACGAAATCCACAACTGCATTAACAGCGTTGACAAAGTTACCATTTAAATTGACCGTGAACTCTTCAATTTCAGGCAATATTGCTCTTCTTGTGACTCTAAGTTTTTTTACGGTTTATAACATTAGCGCTTCGAAACAAGTAGTTCTGTTCTTCTATAGCTTCAGCTACTTTCACTTCTAACCTAGCCTTTTTCTCAGCTGGAGGTAAATCGTTCAATTTTGCTATCACTAATTGTTGTAAGGAGCACATCTCAGGTGTCATGAGTTTGTGTGTAAGTGTTGATAAAGGCAGTTCGTCAATTTTAAACACAATAGCAAGCTGATGAGCTAATGTACTTTGCATTTTATTATCATCAACGATAATCCCTGCCGATTGCCCGTGCTTTTTCTCAAAGTATTTAACGATACAACTCAATGCTTGAGGATCGTTCCACTGATAATTTTGTCGTTCAGATATACCAGATAGTCTGTTTTTTATATATTTTTTTACCGTTCGTTTGTCCATTAAGTGCCCTTCTGGGTAATTAAAACAACAGAAAGTTCTTCAGTGAGAGTAACCAAAGCTTCTTCTTTAAGTGTCTCAGTTAAGAAACTACCATCAACAGCTGAGTAGTATTTCTTTAAGGCTTTTCTGGCGTCTGGCAAGGTATAATCATGATGCCGTTTTAATTGGATCATTTCTGAGAAACATATTTAACAAAGGAATGTTTAAGGTATTTGAAGGCATATTTGAATTTTAATTTTAGTAGTTTAAATAAGTCAGATTGTAGACGCCCTTCTTGAAAGTCAAATTTGACCAGCTGGATAAAAAAGTTTCAAAATCCAAAAACCACAGGGGGGACCAAGACAAAAAATGGCCAAAATCCAAAGGGGGACCAAGGCATACGGAAAAAAATCGGTTAACGAAAAAATGATTTCTACTAAGGGCGTCTACACCTGAGTATTTTCAAATGAAAATCCACGTTATTTAGTAGTTTAAATAAGTCAGATTGTAGACGCCCTTCTTGAAAGTCAAATTTGACCAGCTGGATAAAAAAGTTTCAAAATCCAAAAACCACAGGGGGACCAAGACAAAAAATGGCCAAAATCCAAAGGGGGACCAAGGCATACGGAAAAAAATCGGTTAACGAAAAAATGATTTCTACTAAGGGCGTCTACAACCTGAGTATTTTCAAATGAAAATCCACGTTATTTTAGTAGTTTAAATAAGTCAGATTGTAGACGCCCTTCTTGAAAGTCAAATTTGACCAGCTGGATAAAAAAGTTTCAAAATCCAAAAACCACAGGGGACCAAGACAAAAATGGCCAAAATCCAAAGGGGGGACCAAGGCATACGGAAAAAATCGGTTAACGAAAAAATGATTTCTACTAAGGGCGTCTACAACCTGAGTATTTTCAAATGAAAATCCACGTTATTTTAGTAGTTTAAATAAGTCAGATTGTAGACGCCCTTCTTGAAAGTCAAATTTGACCAGCTGGATAAAAAAGTTTCAAAATCCAAAAACCACAGGGGGGACCAAGACAAAAAATGGCCAAAATCCAAAGGGGGACCAAGGCATACGGAAAAAAATCGGTTAACGAAAAAATGATTTCTACTAAGGGCGTCTACAACCTGAGTATTTTCAAATGAAAATCCACGTTATTTTTAGTTTAAATAAGTCAGATTGTAGACGCCCTTCTTGAAAGTCAAATTTGACCAGCTGGATAAAAAAGTTTCAAAATCCAAAAACCACAGGGGGGACCAAGACAAAAAATGGCCAAAATCCAAAGGGGGACCAAGGCATACGGAAAAAAATCGGTTAACGAAAAAATGATTTCTACTAAGGGCGTCTACAACCTGAGTATTTTCAAATGAAAATGGCTAAAGTCTAAATCCAAAATCTAACCTAGTGTTGAATCTTCATTCAAAATATTTTTACAGCTTCTTGTAGAAGGGGATCTTTTTCTTCTTTCATTTTCGTCTTCACAAAAAGTTTTATTTAACTCCATTATTTGTTTCAGTTGTTCAGGTCCTTTTTCTAGTCCTAGTCGATTGAAAACTATGTCTATTTCTATCAGATTTAATCTCCACATGGCCATAGTTATATATTTTCCAATTTGAGTAACTTTTATATCTAAAAACAGACTTTCATCCATTTGAACCTAGAAAAGTGATACTTTGAGAAAAACGAAACTCTGGTGTTTCAGTCAGGTAGTACAATTAATACAATTAATCTTCTACAATTTTTTTGGTCCGGAGACATTTTTTAAAGCATACCTTTGAGACGGGTGGATATTTTGGAGGCTGGGTACATTTGAGTGAACGTCGGCTCTTCGTGGCCGTCCAGATAAGCTAGTTCCAATTTTTTAAAAAAAAAGCCGCTTTATGGATGACATACCACTCCTGCTGACTGACTTGGTTCGCTAAGATTTCAAGATTTTTTTGCTGTCGCTCTAAACGGCCTTTTTTCGCAAAAATATTCCACGTGTTAAAGGTATTGAAAAAAAATTTTGGGTTAGCATCTGCATACAATTGTACAGTTATTTTTTCTATCGATGGCTTTCGATCAGATTCCATTTTAGTAAGCCAATGCTGAAGCTGAGATTCCATTTGCTGTTTCAAAATAACCCAATTTTGGATGAACAGTTGTTTTACATCGCTTCTTTTCACTCGTTCATTCGTTCCGTGACACCGGTCCTCTATTTCTTCCATTTCCTTTTTCAAAAAAATGAGAAATTGATCAACTGATTGACCAAAGAGTACATAGGGGAGAGACCAGCATATTTTAATACCTCGTTGTCATTTGATTTAATTGAAGAAAACAAAAACGCCTTATCTTGGGAGTTAACAGAGCTAGCTTTGACTGCTATTTTCGACCCGGCTTTCGGAGGCATTGTCTTATTGGCATCATTTGTTGAAAAAAATAATAACAAAATAACACAAGAACGTTAAAAATAAAAATTTCATTGTAAAGCAATAAAGAAGGTAATTTTAAAAAAATCGCTCTTTAAATAGTCAGTGTCACGCTCTCTTTTTCAGAGAGGTGTGTGTGTGGGTAGGCAAAGCAGGGTGAAATTTTCAAAACGTATTCTTTCTTTCTCTCTCGAGTGGAGCTTGGCGCAATAAAAAAACGCTATGCACCACCTTTGCTTGCGTGTATCTCCACTTGAGAGAGACAATTAAAGAATGTTTTATCCTAAGTATTACTAAAACTGCCCATTTTAGATGAAGTTTACGCCAATAAAATGCCCTTCAAAAGCAGTCAATGAAAGTTACGGGTGGATGAAAATTCTCGGTCAAGTCCAACGGAATCCTTGAACAGCTGTAACTTCTCCAGCCTGAAGGACATCAGTATGAACTCTTCTCTTCCTTTTTATGATGTATTTATGTCCGTGTTTAGAATGGCAAGTCGAATGCTTGAGCGACAAACGACTGCTAGGTGGAGAAAATTTCATTTTATCATTGCCTACTAGCGATGGAAAAGTTAATTTTTATAGGAAGTTGTCTCAAATTCCGTCTCTTATATTTAGACACGAGTAGCCGAGATGTTGATGCTGAGGGAGACTCTAGTGCGCAAAAGGAATTGCATAATCATCGTGCCGTAAGTTACAAAATGATGTAAAAGAAAATTTAAGACTTACTGTTTAGATCTGTTGCAATCGTTCAACAATTGGTAACTTCTAACATGTTTCATAGACTTAGGGTTCAGCCGCTGGTCAGAACGCTGCTTGGAAGACCGTTACCGACACACTCAACACCGAATATCCGGATCAAGGGTCTCCGATGAGAACGATGAAGAAATGAACGATGATCAACCGCCGGAGGAAATCTTTGCTGAAGGTGAAAGAATGAATAGCGGATCTACTATGAGAAATTATATTGTTAATCGTTACTTTGCGCGTTGAATTATGTTGCTGTGGTTGTGGATTGAAATAAATAAGTTGCCGTTTATTTCGTTTTCGAGAAAAAAGTTGAAGGTAGAGGTAGAGTTAAGGTAAAAGTTGAAGGTAGAGGTAAGGGTAAAAGGTAGAGGTAGAGGTAAGGGTAGAGGTAGAGGTAAAGGTAGAGGTAAAGGTTAGGGTAGAGGTAGAGGTAAAAGGTAGAGGTAAGGGTAAGGGTAGAGGTAAGGGTAAAAGTTCAAGGTAAAAAAAGGTAGAGGTAGGGGTAAAAGGTAGAGGTAAGGGTAAAGGTAGAGGTAAGGGTAAAAGTTCAAGGTAACGGTAATCTTTATTATAACCCCAAGGTCGAAAAATTCCATTTTCTAGTCAAAATACCCCCCCCCCCTAAAATGTGTCCTCCTTTAAATGTCTAAATTCGGACAACAAATTCTGATACAATTATTTAAATTTTGTTGTAATTTTCGAAATGTTTTTGTACTAGCACGTAGCGCTTGATCTTGGCGCTCAAACAAGCTATCAAACACTGCTACATGATGTTATAAATGAAAAAATTTAAAAGCTTTTAATAAAACAGTGTTAATTTTGAAAAATTTGAGGTTTTTTGCGCCACCCTGTAGTTATCAGACGGGTATATGATGGGTTATTATTTACCAAAATTTTAGAATACGATAGGCGCCTGTTGTCGCTAGTGTAAAAAGTAATTTTATTTTCAATTTTAACTGACAGCTGTAAAAAAGGCGTTATTATAATTGTATTGCACTTCAAATAGTTGAGTTTCCAAGGGTTTAGCTATTGTTGTTGTTGTCCATATGGCTCGTTGCCGACCTGCCGCGTTTGCTAGTGACAGTCTCCTTGCCAGGAGTAGTGGATTGATGTTGACCACACGCAGACTCCTCGTGTTTGCTGAGATATGACTTGACTGCAAATCGTCGACCACAATTGCTGCAGACGAACCGCTTCTCTTCTGCAAATCAAAGGCCTTGGATATCAGTGAATGAAAAGCTTGAAAAATAGTTTGGTGAAGGGACAACCCTGATACCCTCAAACCTTGACTTCTTGTATTAGATCTCCAACATTAAAGCACTTTATATTGAAAATAACTTGCCACTGGGTTTGCACATGTGCTCTTAGATTGCTTTTGTCGGCGAAACAGCGGTGGCAGAACTCGCATTCAAACGGCTTTTCTCCTGCTGTAAATAAATGTCATTGACTTTTTTAATCCGCTGAAGCACACTCGCATTAAAATTAAGGATACCATGAATCAATTGGAATTATATTCAGCATTGTATTACGGTCAGAAAATGCCTTAATTTTGCGATTTTAATTCAAATCATGGCTCTACATGTGTTTTTGGTGCACCAAAAAAACCTGGGTCCCTTGTAATTTTTGGTGGGCGCGGGGCTCTAATGCTTCAAAAGATTCGGTGAGGGTGGAATTCGTTCGCTTAACCGAAAAATGGGTACATCAAATTCCTATTTATTCACGATAAAAGTAAATCGGAAACCAGGTCTGGCAGAGAACTGACAAAAAGAAATCCAAAAACCGTTTTTGTCGCAGCCCAACTTTTCATGCCAATAAAGACGCTTACTATGTGTTCTATAGTGATTAGTCAACAGCCACAGCCTCTTAAACACTTTTTTGCACTGCGAACACTCGAAATGCCCCTGTTTTGGTGTTTTGAGTGTAGGAGTAGTTGCAGCGAGTAGGGACTGATACCACATCCTAATGGCGTCTCACTGCCTCCTGGAGCAACAATTTCCTCCGAATTCCTTCGTTTGAGCCTGCCCAGAGGAGTAGTGGGGAATACAGTTGAAGAGTGGGCTTTGCTTCTTCTTTGTGTTCCCAAACCACTTGTCTAAAAATTAATTTCCTGTTCAAAAGACATTTGTTGGTTATTTAGATTTTTTTTGAAACACGGTTTTTATTTGACCTGTGGCGAACGGTCATGGTGATGCGCTCGTCAAGAAGTAGAAAAAAGGTGATGCAGGAGATCATTGATCTCACTTTCTTCAAATATGCATCGGATCTTCTTAGAAATGAGCAATACCCTTTTTACCAAATTCATTTATTTTCGTACCAAATTTACTTTTTAATAACAAAGTAGCTAAAAACACAACGGATTAAGCTCTTTTTAAAAATTCCGGTAATGGCCTAAAAACTGTTCGGCATTAATTTGTGTTTAAAAAATTTTGCCAAAATATAATTTTCCCCAAAAATAATTTTCTCACCGAAAATATGCTTTGGGAGACTAAGGAAACAATGTCAATCCAAGAAAATTTTGGTCACCTTGCTCTCCCATGGCAGATTATAGCAATAAATTCCCTCAACATGGTATAAACGCCGTAGAAAAATTTTTATACCAGTATCGGAATTTTTTATCCAAAAGAGCTTGATCCATTGTGGTTTTGATTAATTTGATGCAAAATGGTGCAAGTTCTAATTTGTGGTAAAAGTTACAAAAAGACTCCATAAGAATCAAGCAACTCACATTAGAATGGGCAGAAGACGAAGAAGTGGATGAGGTGTATTGTAGGCGGAGAAGGCAGAGGAATAGCTTTCCCCACTTCCACCGCTACTGCTATTACCACCTAGCAGTGGAGCTGGAGTGGACACATTGAAGAAAGGGTTATGCAACAGGCCAGCTGCTGGGTTGGTGCTGCAACTCAGGGCTGCCAACAACAGGGACGACGGTCCAAACAGACCATTTAACTGGCCTGGTGCTATAGCTGGCCAGCCTGGAATTGGAAGGCAGGGTGCTCCAGGGACACCACCCTACTGGTTGCTTGGGTTGGTTATGCTGCTGCGGTTGCTCTAAGTTTATGCGGTCAATGAGGGTGGTCGTTGGAGCAGCGAATCCACACTGAACTGACTGCTACTACTTGAGGCTAGAGGGCTTTGGAAAGCGGTAGAATTGGATACTGGACCACAACAATCTTTCTTCCGTCGTTTTGCTTTTGGGGAGATTCATCTAGCAAAGAAACAAAAAATTAGTTTTCCAAATTCAAATTAGGCTAAAATTTATTTGCGCCCTCAAAATGCTGAATTACGCCCTCAAATTAATTATTTACGCCCTCAAATTTTATATAGAATTTTGTTGCAATTTTTTATATATTTTCACACCACCGTGTAGCCCTGAGTCTTGGCTTTCTAATGAGTTATTTTTAATGAGCTATCAAACTGCTCTGAAAAATTTGAAAAATGACGAGAATTTGAGGTTTCAAAATATAATTTTTAAAAAGTTGACAGTTTTTTTGAAACCTCTAAATCTTGTCATTTTCTGAATCGTTCAGGCAAGTTTGATAGCCTTATTGAAAGCCAAGATCCGGGGCTACATGCTAGTACAAAAAAATTTTGAAAATCGCAACAAAAAAGGGATGAAAAACGGCTATATAAAATTTTAGGGCGTAATTCAGCATTTCACCTATAGCCATTCAAATTATTTTTCAAATCAGTTTTGTTCAATTATTGTTAGGATTTTGGGAAACAGATAATTTCGGATTATCCCTGGCCTTACAAATCCGTTATTAGCAAAAGTTTTAAATCAAAATTTTTTTTCGAATATTTTCAATGTCGCAAAGAAATTTTTTAGTAAAAAGATGTCTAAGTTTTGTCGAGTTCTGAACTTGGGATTAAAATAAGGAAGGAATACCGTATTTCTTCTACTAACGGGCACACCATCAACTATCATCACCTCAACCGACCCACCCCCCCCCCTCCCCAATTCAATGTCGCGTTTTGGACATTGTGTTTTTGACCCAGTTTTTGCAGACTTCTCTTAGGCAAGTTACTCCTTTAACTTATCTCACTGGTTACAAATTAAGTTAAAACTTGTCCACGAGCGGTCTGCAAAAAAGTCGGTAGAAACACAACGCCGATAAAACGATTTTGAACGAGGAAGTCGCCTTTTTTAGAAGAAATACGGTATGTCTGATATCGGCTCACTTTTTCCGATTTCTTAACGGAAATTCTTGACCACACTTTTCGCGCTACTCTGTTTAAATCCACCTTTCCACATTTAGAGTTTTTCTTGCCACGTCCCATGTTAAAAAAAATGAATAATTGTTGGAGGAAGGAGAGAGGTTTGGAGTCAAAATCGAGTTACAATTTTTACTCGCATTTCCAAGATATGATTTGGATATTTATGTGTGTTGAGCCCACCTGTAAGAACATTGATTTCCACATCTTCGGAACTATTACTATCGCCTGTTTCAGCCAGTTTTGCAGTCTCCAATTGGTCCGTGTTGACATTTTTGGTTTGTTTGGGAATTTTATTGCTGCCGCTAGAACACGCCTGAAAAGGTGAAATTAAATATTGCAGTGCATTTACAGTAGTCCCTCTAATAATTCATGATTCACACTTTAACTTTTGTTTCTCAATTTTGATTAAACACTTGAAAATATTCTGACAAAGTCTTTCGGCATCTCAATTTTGGGCGCTAGTAGCGAAACCACCCCCCCCCCCCGCAAGAATCCGACCTTTTAAAATTGCTGTAACTACCCTTGCAAACAACAAGTTTAGGCTTAGCCCTTAGGCTTGGGGTAGGCCAGCGTACGGAAGTTGAGACTAATGAAAAGTTGCGCACATTTTCCGGGGTCTGGGACATAAATTTGGGTACTTTTTACTTAAGTAAAAAAGATGAAAATCGTTGGGGGGGGGTATTCGCTACTAGGTTCAATTTTGTAAGTTAACTACAAAATTTTCGCAATTTAAAGATAAATCATTGAGATTTTTGAAAAACTGAAAATGTTAAATTTAAAAAGTGGCATTCTTACCGCAAACAGTATGAGGGCTTTGATGTTCACAAAGACACATGAATATGCACGATAAATGTAAAATCACTCATTTTGCGATTAAAAAAACCAATAAACAGCCCTGTCAGAAATTTGAATTGGGTTTTGAAGATAAAAATATATTCGTTAGGTTCATTAGATTGGAATTCATCAGTTGAACAAGATTTTGAGCAAAGCAAGGCGTTAATCAATATTTCAAGCAAGACTTTGCCTTATTTATATCCCAACTAGCAATGATACCTCTTTCAGAAAAGCCAACGTCATATATACGAAAAGAGTAAAAATTTTAAATTGTGCAAAAAATATTTGAAATTTAGTTAAAAATCTTGGCATTCTGTCAAGCCTAAAGTGCACTAGAGTTCAAATTTTGACAGGCCATGGTTTTGTAGAGACACGAAATACGGTATTTTTATGGATCACAAAAATTTTGACCTATGAGCAGTCAAAGAACTCATAATCACCGCTGCATTATATGCAACCCAAAAAGAAGTTTTTAATTACTTGAATAAATAATAGTAGTGGCTATTTTTTTTTTTTGAAAAATGCAACATGATTAACGAAAAAAGTTTCCGCATTCTCATTTTAGGATGAAATAATCAACAAGAAAATTAACTAAAGCAAATATCGTTTTTAAAACTGATCTACCTGTTCTTGTTCACTATCCAGTCCATGCTTGTTCTCGTCTAAACAATGTTGCTGTTTTGCCCTCCTGGCCACTTCCATGTATGACCTTTTACTGGTGGTAGAGCATGGAGTTAAGGGTGGAGTGCTGAAGCAATTGACCAACGAGGGCAACCAGCTGCGTGCTTTAGGGCCACTGGCTGGAGCCACAAACGGTGGGGTGGGAAAGCAGGCGCTAGCAGCTATTTCAGGCACATTTTGTGCTTGCTATCATCCATTTACTAGAACAAATGATAAATGTTGTATAAATAGTAATATTCAAAATAATTCGCCGTAGATAAAAGGAAAATATTGCAACCCAGGAACAAGTTTAAATATGTGCCTGCAGCAAATACACAACATTTCCGCCTGGTGGTCCTCAAAAGGACAGAGGAGTGTAATATTTAGAAGGTTTGTTTTTAGTTCCCTGGATTAGTGCTTGTGTTTGATTGACCAGAGGACAAGCACAAAACGAGCGCCAACAAACACAATCCAACATTCTTGTTGCACTTATATCTATTCAAGAGTACCTAGTGACACCAAATTAACTAATTGAATGAGCTTTCCAATCAAATAATATTACGGGAAGATCTCAACTGGGGTTTCAATTGCTCAAAAAGTTGACAACTAAGGTTGTCGAGTTGAGGCCTAGATTGCGAGTTGCGAAAAATTTCCAGTTTCGAGTCTATTTTTCGAGTCTCGAGGCCTCGAAAAATATTTCGTTCAGTATTTGCAAAAGACCATAATAATCAAAAGCTACTTGAGTAAGGGTTGCATTATACCAATACTGAATGAGTGCTGAGTCAACTACAAAAACTCAGAAAACAATTTAAAATTGCTTTAAAAGCAATTAAGAAATCAACTTCAGTAAAAATAATTCTAAACAGATACTTAGCTAGATAAAATTTCCAGACAAAGGGCTTAAACAAGGGTTTTTGAAGAAAAAGGGTCATTTTATCCAGTGCTTATTGCTATTTTGGAGCGAAAAAAAAAAGATTTTGACTAAATACTTTAAAAATAAAAAAGATTTGGGGTCCCCAAAAAAGGACAAATCTTTTTAAAAAGGACAATTACGAACCCTGGCTTAAACCCTACCCGTGGCTACGGCCATGGGCATAAATACAGTTTCTGTTTGAGCCATTCTCACATAATAGTGTCCGCCCGTCCGGCCGGCTCCATTCTGTCGCTGTCCTGTCCGGACGGAGTAGGATGGTGACGGGACGGATAACGGCCGGTCGAGTTTTTCAAAATAGAACGGCCTGCAAATTTTCGACATATGACATCCTGTCCGGACGGCCCGTCCTGTCAAAATTCACTTAAGTACGAAAAGCCTTTATCCTTTGTCTTAACCATGTCATAGACGGTGGACGGCCGGCTACATTTCTCAAAGACAGGAAGGCCGACGGACGGCCGGTGAAAATTTTTCGGACTACGGACGGAACACCGTCCGATTTTCAAAAATAAGTTACCGTATAACCTCTAATAATCCCCCACCCTCATCTTTTTGACTAGGATTTCAGAGTTAGGGCCATTTTTATTTACGATTTCAAAATTTTTCAGGGATTGAAAAGTAATCCCCCATGGGGGATTCATAGAGGTTATACGGTATCACTATGCTTAACATACGCTGGTCGGCCCTGCATAAATCTTGAAATTGAAGAAAAAACCCAGGCAAAAAAATGGGCTAGGAAAGAGTTGTCAAAAAAGAAAATTTGACAAACGTAGGTTTCACCTGAAAGTAATAAAAACTTAGCCTAACTTCGGCAATTTCGTTTTCGCCAAAAGCACCCACTTATGGTAGAGGACCCACAAATGTCTGTGTGTGTTCCACCTATTTATCTAACAACTTGCCACCCTACAGTATGCTAGAGAGGTGGGCGGTGGCGGCAACTACAAGCTCCAACCAATAAATGTAATTGTGTAGATGGTGGTGGTGTAACACTACTAGCATGTGGTGCAGCCCCCACCAAAGGTGTTCAACACACCAGCAGCAGACCAGCAGCAGATTAATAACACCCTCGCAAGCACAACAGCCCATAAAAATGTGTAAACAATAAAACATTTACTACTAGTCCACTTATTATGCTTTCTGTTTTTTGCCAAAGCTCTTCCTACAAAAACAACTTGGCCATATTGTTGTGCAGTAATTGGTCTGTGTTGTTGTTGAAAAGCTAACAAATGGGCTGAATTGATGGAAAAAGTTAACTGCTTTAGCCTAACTTAAAGGGATCTAGTTTAAAAAATTAGCCAACAGATCAGCTTGTCGACTCCTCAACTGATTTTGGCACTTTTCAAGAACACAGTCATAAAATTTTAGAAGTTTGGACATGAATTTTATTAAACTGCATAAACGGATAAAAACATACAGTATACCCTCGATGTAGTGACTTGAAGTTAGAGCCTCTAACTCACGCTTGACTCCACCTAGGGTCCTAGATTAATTGGACTTTCGAAATGTTTCACCAGTTATGATTTGTCAGTCTAGTTTTAAAAATCGCTAAGATTCCAATTTTACCAGTTGCTTTTGCGAATGACAGAAGTCTTACCATTCAGACCCACGGCTATCGATATAGAGCTCACCTATTGTTATATTCCTCTAACTACTCAAAGTATAACCTGTCTTCTAACAAAAATTAAAAAGCACAATAAAAAATTTAAAAAATTTACATGGGTCGAAATACCCACTTAGTAGTTTGAGGAAGAGATAAACAAGGGACATTATATCGAGAGCCACAGATATTAATGGCAAAAAACCATTGTCATTAGTGCTGACGACGATGCGATGTATCGCATCGCAACATCGCATCGCACGCAGCAAATTTGGGCTAAAAATATCGCATCGCAACATCGCACGCAAACTTTCAAAAAACATCGCACATCGCATCGCAAATTTGAAATGACCTCGCCTTGCTTTTTCAAATTTTATTTAGTCCCAACAATGTTGCGATGCGATGTATCGCATCGCAACCAGTGTTGTGACTTCCTCATTTTTTCCTCATGACTAATTTTGATGAACATTTCTAACTTTTTAAAACTTTAATCAACGAGTTTGATATTATATTATAGCTGAGATTATAGGCTTCAAAATGACACCAAAAGATTCGAGAGACGTTAACGAAATGTTGGAAGAAAAATCAATAATACGCAAAAATGAGGAAAAATGAAGAAAAATGAGGAAAACTTTCCTCACGTTCCTCATTCTACTGTTTTTCTAATATTTTAAATACATTTGGTAAAAAGTTTGGTGTCATTTTAAAGCTTATAATCTCAGCTTCAAAATGACACCAAACTTGCTGAGAAATGTAAGTAAAACGTTGAAAAAAAGCATCAATACTACAAAATAAAAATGAGGAAGAATGAGGAAGTCACAACACTGATCGCAACATCGCATCGCACGCAGCAAATTTGGGCTAAAAACATCGCATCGCAACATCGCACGCAAATTTCTCAAAACATCGCATATCGCATCGCAAGCCAGGGAGGTCCAAATACATCGCATCGCAACATCCCAAAAAGGCAAATCGTCAGCTCTAATTGTCATTCACAAAACCAACCGGTAAAATCGAAGTCCTTTCAATTTGCTTTCTTTTTGGCGACTGCCAGCAATTGCTAGATTTTGACAAAAATCTGGCATTTTGAAATGGTAATAGCCAGATAAAATCTGGACATGGAAATTAAGCAACCTTCAAAAATTGAACTACCCTCCATAGTTGACTACTTGCACAGTTAACCGTTTCCACAATTAAATACACAATTAACTGTTTTCTTCGGTCCACTATATCCTATTACACCAAAAAGTTGGCAATAAATCAGTGGAACCACCGAAATGTTGTTGTTGCTCAGTTGGCCACCCACTACTCCCACAGTTATTTATTGGAGCTTATGGGGATAAGAAGAGGCACACAACACAAACGGAAATACAACATAACACTGGATCAACTTCAAGCAGCCAATATAAGGAAATGCGAAAATTTCAGAGAAATATAATTCTTTCAAATGGCCTCCTTTTTAATTAAAATCAGTCAGCTTTAGACACATAAAGTTGTGGGCTACTGTTAAAAAAATATTTTTGATGACCAAAGTCGAAAAAAATCACAGCTAAAACCCACAATAACAAAATTATCAAAAGCAGGTCAATCGATAATTTCAAATAATAATTGCAAAACAAGAGAATTTAATTATGCAAAAAATATTTTTTTATTAAAATTGCGAGATTGATTGAAAGAAGAGTGTCAAAGTGACACATCAAAAGTGATTGCGAATCAACAAATAGCTGTCCACAGCCAATTAGCCAATCAGATTTGGTGGTCAGAGAGAAATACAGTGCGGGCAGCCTGCACGCTTACATGATAATAGATTGGCCTTTGATCCTTTGGGACAGTAGCTGTAGTGGTATTTTGAAGATTGTTTGCTGAGAAGCCATTTTATTTCACTTTTACAATTTCGGCAAAGCTTTAGGTGCAAGCCGGCATATGTTAAAACGGGCTGTGTGCTCGGAAGGTTTACGGTTGTGTCCAGACGGGATGGCGAGTTCTATGGATACTTCAGTATATTATTATTGCACTTCAGTCATTTTTCATATATACCGTACAACTTCTTTTGATCGCCCAGGGGGATTACTTTCCAACCGCTGAAAAATTTTAAAATTGTAAATCGAAATTGGCCTTTACTCTAAAATCCTAGTCAAAAAATCGGGGGGGGATTATTAGAAGTTATACGGTATATATTATAGCCAGCTGTTTTTTTGGTTCTGAGAGAAAAAAATTTTCGATCCACGGGTGGGTTTTATGGTCTTTTAGTCAAAATTTGAAAATTTTGAATTGGCGCCTTTTGAATATTAAAGGGTTTAAGGGCTGTATTGGAGGGGAAGGGAATAAAAAGAAGGCCACTTTTATGGCAGAACGTTAGAAAATTATAGATCTGTATTCTTCGACTGCCTTACCATGTTTTTCAACTGGGCCGTGGCAAAAAGATACTCTATATGCATTTTATGGTTAAGTTTATTTTATGGTTATTTTATGGTTTTCTCGGAATCATGTCTAAGGTAAGTAAGTGCGCGCATCTCTAACTCTCAAGCCCCCTGCCCCCTTCGGGGGCTTGGGGCTTGGGATTGAGATGCGCACATCCACATACCTTAGACACAAATCACTCGAAAGCGACTCTGGATGCATGAAAAAGCATGCGTACCAGAGTTTATTTATAGGCCCAGTATTCAAAACTATGTTTAACATCTTATTGTTAGTGGGCCCTGTGTTATTAGTGGCCCCTTTTATTCCCTTCCCCTCCTATACAGCCCTTATTCCCTTTAAAATTCAAAAGGCGCCAATTTAATTTTTCAAATTTTGACTAAAAAATAGAGCTGGAATCTAGCGTTCGGGCGGGATTTCGAGACGGGATTATCGCTAAAAAATTTCGGGATCCCATCGGGATCCCGTTCAAATTTCCGGATTTTTCCATTTTTTGTTTTTTACAAGAAATTACCCTCAAACATTGCTCTATGATTATAAATACACCTTCAGTAAACATTTATATGATTACTCTTTACACAATCGACATAATTCAATAATAATAATAATTTGTCAGCTTTGTTCTAAAAAATAAACATTTTGCTTAAATGTCGGCTGGTCAACACTGGCGAAGGAAAGGTTAGCACAAGCTATGTGATGAACAACTTTTTTGTCCAACGAAGAGGGTTCTTCGACAAATCAAAAAAATTTTACAAAAAGATAACGCAGCTTTGAACAAGTGAAAACACTTTTCGACAAAATCTTTAAAAATTTGTTCATAGAGTTCTTCTGAGCCTCTTGCTTTTCTTGCAGATCTCTGAGTTTTTCATCAAATTCATCGTGTGATTTTGCGCGAACAAAAAGCCCTTTTGTGCTGCCATCAGAAATTTTGATTGATTTTTCGCATTTGGCTTCAAACGACGATAGTTTCTCGAAAAGTCCGATACTCAAGAAAATGCTCATAGCTATAAAAATCAAGTAAAAATTATATCGAAGAGAGAGCAAAAGTATCAATTTTGCAAAAAAAAATGCGTCAAATGTATTTTATTTTATTTTTTTATTTGATAAATTTCCGTCGGGATTCGACAAATTTCGGGATCGGAATCGGGATTTTGGAAAATGATCGGGTGGGATTTCGGGACGGGATTTTCGGCCAAAAATCGATCGGGCGGGATCAGGATCCCGTCGGAATCCTGTCCCGTTTCCAGCTCTACTAAAAAACCATGATACCAGACCCTCCCCCTGTGGTTCGAATTTTTTTTTTCAGAACCAAAAAAAACAGCCGGCTTTCTCATGAAATCGGGGTCGAGAAACACGAATATGATGTTATCTCCTTGATCTGATCACTCCCCTGGGGAGAGATTCTATACTCAAGCCAGACTCTATATGCATTTTATGATCATGAGTATTGGGGTGCACTTCAACTTATACGATGCCAGACTATTTGATGAAAAAACGAAAAAGTATAAAAAACTTTGCACTGACCGAGAATCGAACTCGGGTCGCCCGCGTGGCAGGCGAGCATTCTACCACTGAACCATCAGTGCTCATGGTGTTAGAGAATCAAAAAAAATCCTAATACAATAAATGCAAGCTGTATTATTGGTGTTAGTTGCTATCAATGGTTGGATTTTAATGATATTCTCATTTCTACTAACTTAAAGGCCTGACCTCTTCCTACTCGGTGGTCCCCGCCAATTCAAAAATTTTCCCTTGATCATTGAACTTCTGTACGGATTTTTCCGCTAGGTTTCTAACAAAACTAAGCCTAAAATTTGATTTCAGGCCTAGTTTTGTTAGAAACGTGGCGGAAAAATCCGTACAGAAGTCCAATGATCAAGGGAAAATTTTTGAATTGGCGGGGACCACCGAGTAGGAAGAGGTCAGGCCCTTTAATAGGACCCATTTCTTTTCGTCCTCCAGGGTTTGGTCAAACATTTTTCGAAGATTGTTCTAAGCTTTTTTATCTTATTTTAAACAAATATTGGTCAGTTCAGCTTGGTCAGTTCAGGTGGTTGACATTATATCCATGATTCGACCCGATATAATAATGATCAACACCATAATTAGGTCATCCCAATTTCCACGTGGTTGACTCGATACATACGTGGTTTGCCACTTGGTGGTTTATATGCCTTTCTTTCGGTTAGCATACTTGCCCGCCCTAGGGTTTAACTACCCTAGGATTTTTAATTTTTTTTCTTCAAAAAATCAACTTTTTGTGTTGAAAAAAAGTCAGGAAATAACTGATTACAACCGTTTTGAGCATTTAAAATTTACTTAAGATATAAAAATTACTCTAAATTAGTGAAAAATGCGACGCCAAACATCGACCTCGACCACGATCTCGACCAAGAACTGTGAGCAAGGGGTTAATTCAATGTCGAGGCTGAAGTTAACAGACAGCCTGATATTTGTTAAAAATTTGCACTGACCGAGAATCGAACTCGGGTCGCCCGCGTGGCAGGCGAGCATTCTACCACTGAACCATCAGTGCTCATGGTCATAGAGAGATTAGAAGCAGACCGTACTAAGCCAAATTATCAACATAAAAGATTTGTGCAATCCTTCGCCGGTTAACTGGTGTAAAGCCAATTCGCCACGCTTTTCAAACTGGCCAGTTCACCACGCTTTTCAAAATAATTTTATTGCCATATTTTTGTCTTGAAAAGTATCATGATTGTTTCAAATGTTGTTCTTGAAACAGACCCGGGTTTCAAACTGAGATTGATCATCCTCCTAGTGAAAAAATTAATTTTTTTCAGGATCTGAAACCTGTTTTTATGCTAATTCGACCATTATTAGGATTGCTCAACAGCAGTATGATAACGTTTTATCGAGCTATTTCTGAGTTTTCGTAAAATCGCTCAAATCATTATTTACTAGTATAAACCGTCTTTCGAATACAGCCATTAGTGCATGAAATTGTCTTTTGAGTTTAAAAAACGTATCAAGTACACGTACATATCTTTTGACTGATCAAGCATTTTTTATAGCAATTTTCGGCTTGTGCTTAGGCGCAGGGTAGACCAGCATACCGTATTTCCTCTAATTGCCGCCCCCCCCTCCAATTGCCGCCCCCCCCCTCTAATTGCCGCCCCCTAGAGGTCGATCGAAAATAAGCGCCCCCCCTCTAATTGCCGCCCCCCCCCCTATTTTTTCGAAACCGTTTTAACCTTTTTCTGCACAATTTTTGGCGGTTAGTTATTAATAAGAAGATGTGTCCAAGACCATTGTTTGCTGAAGAGGTATATGTAAGCAGGATCGATAAATATTCACGTTAACAATAAGTCTTCAACAACAAGTCTACCTTAAAGGGGGGCTGGCAGACTTAATATGCGCATCGCCTTAGGTCACAGGTTCGACTACCACTGGCTGCAGACCTTATTTTTTTCTCTTTTTATTTACAAGTTTGGTGTCAAAATGTAGCTAAGATCATCAGCTTTCATTTAAGCTATCATACAGATAAAAAGTTTGTATAAAGTTAGAGCTAAAATTTAAAAAAAAGATTAAACCGTGTCCAATCCGATGAAATCCTCAATAGGATTATCAATCAAGCAATCAATTGCGACCATTTTCAGCTTCACTATCAGCAAATGCTGTAATTTGGAGATTTCATGCACATGACTGGCTGGTATTGAATTGGACATCAGTAAAACATTTTAAAATCTTAGCTCTAACGAAATATTACCTTCTACCTTGTATGATAGCTCAAATGAAAACTCATGATCTTGGCTTTATTACTGTGTATGAAACGTGTCACTTGTCGAAAATATGCATAAATATCAATCAAAGCAGTAGAAGAAAACCCTCAAAACCATCGATTATCGGAGCTCTAGCCTATTTTGGGGTATAGACGTTTCGCAAAAATTTCAGAATTGAAATTTTTGCGAAACGTTTCGCAAAAATTTCAGTTTGGTATGTTTTTTTGTTCTCGCGGGTTCAATTCCGCCAATAGTGTTTTCATTTTTTGTTGTTTATTGTTCTCCTAGTACCATTGTAGTATATTATACGTGTAAACGGAGTACGGCCAGTTCGCGACCCTTTTCAATAAGTTATTAAGTTATTTCAATAAGTTATTAAATTCAATAAGTTATCTTATAGCAACTTCACTGTTTAGTCAAACCAAAGCATACAATTTATTTCAACATAACGGACAAACAAAGCATAACAAATTCAACACAAGCACAAACAAAGGATCAATCCTGAGCTATCCCCGGGGATCCCCTGACCTATCCCCTGAGACGGTACTACATGTAGAAGTATGTGAGCCCTTGGGACGGTCATGTCAACTCCGGGACATCCTTTTTTAAGCAGCGTATAGCCGTTAGGCTTAGGACACCCGGTCCTGGTCTAACCAGTATTTTTTTATCCCCTCAGGTATCTCCTCCATCCCCTTGTACCTTAGATTCTGGGTGTGTCCCCTGACCTATCCCCTAAGATCTTCTGAGCTATACCCTGAGATTAGAAATATAAAACTGAAATTTTTGTAAACGTTTCGCAAAAATTTCAATTCTGAAATTTTTGCGAAACGTCTATGCACCCTATTTTTTAGCCTACAAATAAGCTACACTAGGTGTGAAACCCTGCGTTGATGGTCTTGTCGGGTAGTCAAAAGCCCGAGGATGATTTTTACACGAAATTGTTAATAAAAAAAATTACATACATGGTGTGCAGCCGCTGGTAGTCGAACCTGTGACCTACATGATGCGTATATAAAGTTCCCCCTCCTTTTAATTTGGCTGCCCTGGACAAACAATTGGCCTGAAAATTCTGCCCGAAAATCATAAAAATTTTGAAAATAGGATAAAAACTTTCATTGTTGGAGTGGTAAATTACTTCAAATTTATGATCGAAAAATAAGCGTCCCCCTTCTAATTGCCGCCCCCTAGAGGTCGATCGGAAAATAAGCGCCCCGGGGCGGCAATTAGAGGAAATACGGTATGTTAGGACGGGCTCAGATGTGTTTCCCAAATTACAAAATAAATGATTTTTGCGAAAATCCTAAAATATTATTAGAACGTCATTTTGCCACTGTCAAACAATTCTTAGAAGGGTTAAATTGTGAAGAAAGCAGGTTTAGGAATCCAAAAAACAAAATTTTTTTGTTGCGAGTGGACGACCACTTGGTTTGTGTTGGCGCATGGATTATCCAGGAGAACTGCGGTTTGTTTCAAGAAAAACATTTGAAACAACCAGGATGCTTTTCCATACAAAAAATGGCAAAAAATTATTATTTAAAAAAGCTTGGTGAGCTGGCCGTGGCTAACTGGCCCTATGGCGAACGGGCTGTTCCCCGGTTAACTTACCCGGACTGATTTCTGGCAAATCAATCGGAACAGAAAAAAGTCGAAAAAACTGAAAAGTTAGACAATTCTCTAAGAATAAGCTAATGGCCTGATTTTCTATCCAGACTGTTCTTAGCAGAGTAATGGCTGCTGTTGTATGTGTTGTGTCATTATTATCAAACACATGAGAGTATACCCAGAGCTAGCATTTCCATCATCAGCCACAAAACAATCATAATTTGTGAAGGTGGTGAGCAGGTGGAAACTGGTTAAGTGAGTGCAAATCAGTGTCCTTCTCTCTTCTTGTTGTCACTACTTAATAAACAATTCGCGTAATACATATAATACACCACTAGGAATGTGATCTTATTGTTTAGGTCATCCCAATTTCCACGTGGTTGACTCGATACAAACCTGGTTTGCCACTCGGTGGTTTATATGCCTTTCCTTCGGTTTGCATACTTGTCCGCCCTAGGGTTTATCTGCTCTAGGGTTTTTGAATTTGGCTAATTTGGGGCTTGGGGGCTTGGAGTTGAGATGCGCACACCCACATACCTTAGACACAAATTACTCGAAAGTAACTCTCGATGCATAAAAATGTATGCATACCAGAGTTTCTTTACGCGGTAGGCCCCAGTTAACAAAACTATGTTCAAATTCCATCTCTTTGGGTATCCAGGTACCCTTTCAGGTTGGATTGCCTTGGGGAACTAAGGCAAAAAGTCGAATTTTGGCCAAAAATATTTTTTTTCAAAAAATCCATTTTATTGTGGAAAAATGTCAGAAAATAACTTTTTTATCGTATTAAGCGTATAAAAATTACTTAGGAGTCGTTAAAACACTATTTTAAAGTAAGTGAAACCCCCCCCCCTAACCCAACAAGTGCCCATATCCGAGCTTGTTAGTTCAAATACCTCTGGGTGCAGAATTACTTTACAAAACAAGAAAATTTACTACCTATGCATCGTTACCTGAATACTACGTGAGCACTTCTACTAGGCATCACCACCTGAGTAGGCCCACCTCTGCACGCCTTACCTTAATAACACCATCTTGAAACCCCCTCCTGATTATGTCCTACCTCTGTACCCCTCACCTGAGTAACACCACGTTGGTATCACCTCTTGGATACCCCTACTTAGGGCCCTGGGGTTAAGATGCGCACACACACATATACACTTGCAAAAAAATTGATACCGAGGAACACCACTTTTTTGAAGTTTGCCTTTTTTGCATGGAAAAGTGCAATCTATTGAAAAACCGAAAAAACCATTTTAAAGTACTGATAAAGGGCTACAAAATGGCTGCCTTGCTTTTTTCATTTGTGCACTTTTTATTTATGCATTATTTCAATGTTTGGATAGGTAGAAAATTTTGGCCCGGCAATTGATACCGAACGACCACTTTTTTATCAGAAAATAACAGCAATGCTTTTATTTTTTACGTGTTTTTTAATTACTGCTTGCCCTGCCTCTCAGCTACAATCATAGTGACCACATTTTTTCAAAAGTGGATGGCGTCCCGTCCGCCGTCTGTGTGTTTCAAGCCGGCCGTCCGACCGGTCTATTTTTCTAGCGGAACGCTGGCCGTCTTAACTTTTCGGTCGTCCTGATTTTAAAAATTTTGCTGGCCGTACACCGTACCGTCCTATAAAAAAATTTCGGAATTTTTTTTTATGATAGAATGGCCTTAACACAAAAAAGGTATTTCATTTATCAATTTTTTGATTAATTATTTTGATATAAAAATAATATCTGCAACTGTTCAATTTTCGAAAATAATTCAATCAATATAGCGAGAGTTGTAAGATAAAAGTGAGCGAGCTTTGATAAGGTCCTCTTTTGTTCCAACACGTCGACCTTTGGAATGCATTGTGAGGGAAGAAAGGAGACGCTCTACTGCTCCTATAGAAGCGGGGATCATAAGAATGTCAATAGCGAGTGAACCGATAGCACCGGCGGGCGAAAAAATAAAAATTGTATTAATTTCGGTGTACTGCTGAGCTTAGTTGGACCGCCGCCGGCGGCTCCCCTTCGGTTACCTTCGGCGGCCCCCCGGCGGCGCCCGGTGTTCATAGATTTTTGAGATGAGAGCGGCACAATCATCTCGAAAAACTATGACCGCCGGGCACTGGGGGGCCGCCAAATTAACCGAAGGAGAGCCGCCGTCGGCGGTCCAACTATGCTCCTGAGTTCTTTATAAATACCTCAGAGCTACAAATTCTGCAGCCGACTTTGTGCCTAATAAAAAAATGATGAATAAAATAATGCCGAAATAATAATACAATACACAATGATTTTGGTCATCCATCCGCCGTCTCGTCCTAACTTTATCATTAACGCCGGCCGTCCGCCAGCCGAACTTTTATTTTTCCGGCCATCCGCCGTCCCTTTCTAAATTTGTTCAAGGATGCTGGCCGTCCACCTTCCCGTCCTATAAAAAAATTCGGCCAGCCTTCGGCCGGCCGTCCATTGCCGTCCAGCATCATTACCGGCCGTAAAACCGTCTAGTCAAAGCGGGCCCCGGCCGGACGGGACGGAAGACGGCCCGGGCCCGAGACGGCGCGGTCACTATGGCTACAAGATGGTATGTCAAAGATATTTTCGAATTACACTGGAAAAGTTATGAAAATCGACATAAAAATGTCGATTTATAGTCAAAATCAAAAATGTAAGGAAAATGGTTGTTTGACTACATAATTAAGAGCTTTTCTCATAATTTCTCATCAAATTAAAATTTATGCCGTTATGCGTTTTCTGAAAGCTCTACAATTTGTTTTTATTTTGATCGTTGTCGTTTTGATCGTTGTCGTAAAACCACACAGCAATACGGATAGGTTGAATTTGAAAAATCTAAAAAATGGCTCAAAATAAAGCAAAACTTTAGTTTTTTAAGATTTTCAGTTTCAACCTATCCGTATTTCAATGCTAGGTGGTCCTACGACAACGATTAAAATGTAATTTTGTAGAAAAATCATAGAGCTTTCAGAAAGCGCACAAAGAGATAAGTTTTGATTATTGAAATAAATTCAAAATTGACACTTTATGTTAATGATTATAACTTTGTCCAGAATAATCTCTATATAGTATTTGGACAATGTTTGTCTGTCATTCTGTTACGCTTTTAATTAATCAACTTTTTCGGGGGTTTTAAAGGGGGGGGGGGGAACTTTATATACGCATCGCCTTTTGTCGAAAGTTCTAGTCCCTCTGGGGTGTTTTAATTTAATTTTTAGTCAGTTTTTTTACTTTTAGGTCCAAAAATCATCGAGCAATCGATCGCAACCATTTCCAGCACTGCTTTGCTGTCATCAACTGCCTCAATTTTGAGATTTTTGGCAAATGACCACCAAAATTAGAGGAAACCAGCCAAAATGATGCGTATTTAGACTAATATAGCCTGAGCCTCCGCCAAATTTATTTATTTGCTCACATGTTTAGTGACTTTCTAGAGTCAGAATTTCATGGCGAACAAGATAGAAATTTTTTCACACCAAAATCACTTCCGAAAAACAAGATAGCTAGCGAAGGTTTGACCAAGGAACAATAGAGTACTATTGAGGGGGAGGATTTCGGTATTATTTAGGAACTGACTTTTATTGCGATTTCAATTTACATTATTTATACAACTGTATGCTGAAAATGACGGCAAGAAGCAGGGCTACATTTTGAGTGTAAGATTGCAAATGAGTATGTAAATAAAAATTGGGGAAAAACGTCAGTTCCAGGATACTACCGAAAAGTACTGGTATAGTCCCATTGAGGATTTCACCGAATTGGATTTTTATATTTTAGCCCTAACTTTATACCAACTTTTCATCTGTATGATAGCTTAAATGAAAGCCCAGAAGCTTGGCTACATTTTGACACTAAACTTGTAAATAAAAGGAGAAAAGAAAATAAGGTCTGCAGCCAGTGGTAGTCGAACCTGTGACCTAAGGCGATGCGTATATAAAGTTCCCCCCCCCCCTTTAAACACAAAGTCAAGAAAATCTCAACGTCAAGAAACCTCAATTTTTCGGAAAGATTTCTGATTTTTTTAATGTTTACTACCAAGTCGTAATAAGCTTAATGTCACGCTGTAGAGCACCTTCTTGGCTGCTTTGAAGCTATTGCGAGCCTTAATTAATGCAGCGGTTTCTCTGAGACGAGTATCAACTTAAAGTTTCGAATTGCCAGATTGCACTTTTTGGGCATTCTTTCTTTAATGTTTTACGTGCTCCACTTTCGTAAATTTGTTTTAACTGTTCGCTTTTTAGTTTTCTTTGGCAGAAAAGCGCCACACGATTTACACACCAAGAAAAGCACCACGAAAATTGCGTTGCAAGGTTTACAGCTATAAGATGAGAGAATGTGAGAACTAAAAAGCGAGATTTGCGCCTGAAGATTTGCGTTGCATCCTACATGCTGCAAGATCCGCGCCTGATCATTTGCACGCCAAGATACCGTATTATCTCTAATAAGACCTCATGGGGCCTTATGTTTCAACCCTCTTTGAAGGTGGGGTCTTATTAGAAGGTGGGGTCTTATTGGAGAGTGGGGTCTTATTAGAGATAATACGGTAGGCGCGCGAAAATTCCGCCGCAAGCTTTACTACTGTTAGACAAGAGACTGCGAGATCTGAACTGCAAGATTCGAGTCCGAATACTTGCGCTGCATATTTTGTACTGCAAGATTTGCGAGGTAAGATTTTGACGCTGCTATGATATACCCCGAAATTTCCGGCCTGAGGCTACGAGCCAGAGGCTCAGCCATCCAAAAGTTAAACGACAACCATCAGGATCGACCCGGCTGACCGCTCCGATCATTTCGAGTCCTTATACTTTTACGTGCACCACAAGTGGCTGGGTTGAAAGTGACTTCAACGCTTAAAGAATTAATACTCTTTGGTACTTATAGGCACTATAGAAGTGGCCCCTGTTTTGTCCCTTCCCCTCCCAATACAGCCCTTGAACCCTATTTTAATTGCTTTTCTGGTCTTTTTATAGCAAAATTATGACTTAAAAATGATTTTTGACTACTCCCAAAAAGTCGATTTGGGGGGGGGGGTATATCAAAGTAGGTCCATGGATTGGGGGGGGGGGGGGGTTATCATAGTAGCTGTTTTTTTGGGGGGGGGGGCTTTATATCATAGTAGCGCCAAGATTTTTAATGCGCAAAATTGCAGAGTGTTTCAAGAACAATTATCAAAATCGGGATCCGTGCAGTTTTTGACACAAAACTGTAAAAACAGAATTGGCAAAAGCCTTCAAAATCGTTCCAAATCAAGCAAATCAAAGATTAAAGGGACATGCTCACGCTAATAAGAGGTGGTGCCGGGAATTCAAAATTTTTCCCTAATCGTTGAACTTCTGTACGGATTTTTAATACTTTTTGAACAGACTGTCTTGAAAAGAATGCCGCTAAAATTTTTTAATGAAGCGTGCTTTGTTCTTACACGTCATTCTTGCGTTTTTGCTTTGTTGCGAGTCATCTTTTCTTCGATCATCGTCTCACTGAAAAGTTAGAAGCCATGGTAAAAAGAAAAGAAGCAGAGCAACAAGAAGACAGTTAGCACGGTTTCTGAGAGTAGCGGTAACAGCAGCGAAAATCTACTTCTGGCAAAAGGTTCTAAATATAAGAAGTTGTAAATAGAAAAACTAAATGTAAGATCTTCATTTTTATTATTTTTTTAATTTTTAGTTCCAATCAATTCTCAGCCAGTCAGTCGGCAGCCAGTTCTTCAAAACCAAAGGGCAAGAGCAAGTCGTTGAAAGCCAAACCTCACAAAAAGAATTCAGAGCATGGATCAAGTAGCGAGGCGAAGAAGAAAACTAAGGAGTCTTCCAAGCTGGCTATTGATGGTCATGGTAATACGGTCATCAATATCTATGTGAACGGTGAAAATGCCCGTCTCAATTTTGTGGTTTGTGTAAAGCTAAAAATTCTGAATCTAAATTCATTAAAAAATACAGCTGCCAGACGCTATCAAGAAGGGGCTTGTTGGAACTGAGGCGTGAGAATTGATTTGGATGAAATGATCAAGAAGGACAATAATGATAAGGATTCTGACATGGTAATATTTTGAATTCCCTTTTCACAAGTTGCTGTTTAGTTGGAAGAATGTTCAGGCTGTTTCTCCGGCAATCTCAGTGACGGATCAGAAGAAGGCTGATGGCAATCCGAAGTGAATGTCCTATGAACCTTTTTTCTAAATCAATAGAATCAAAATTGTTGATCTATATGTTTCTCGTGTGATGCAATAAACGTTTTAAATAAATTTTGTGGCGCTAGTGTAATTCGTCGAGTACCAACCACCCCCCCCCTAAAAAAAACCATACAGTAATATAACAACCCCACCCGATAATTTTTAGGCTTACGAATTAGGCTTAGCCCTTAGGCTTTGGCTTCGAACCGTAGGCATTAGGCTTGCGGACAACACGTAATAATTTCGCTAGTTTTCCAAAAAAGTATAGCTTTTTGGGGTACCTGACAAAATTAATGGGGCGGGTGGTATATTACAGTAGCTTTTTGGGGGGGGGGGGGTCTTGGTTGGTGTTGGTTGGTATATGACAGTAGCGTCAATTTTACTCTGAAAGTACCGTATATTCTCTATTAAAGGCCCCCTCTCTAATAAAAGCCCCCCTCGATTTTTGACCAGGATTACAGAGTTAGAACCATTTTTGATTTACAATTTCCGGATTTTTCGAAGGTTGAAAAATATAGGCCCTGGGGCCTTTAATAAAGAATATACGGTATCTTTATTACCGCTGACAGCAGGGAAGGCCAAATGTTATTATTTAGTATAAATATAGTACTTTTTTATTACCAGAAAAGCACTAAATTTAGTACCATGGTACTAAAATTTAGTACCATAAAAACAGTACTTTTTTGTGTATGGTACTAAATTTAGTACCATGGTCCCGGTTTAGTACCGAGTACTAACATGTTGTTTTACATAGATGAATGCGCTAAAAAAAACAAGATGAGGTATTCAACTGAATATTTTAAAGTTTTGTATGGCTAATGGTCTATTGCAAAAGGGCGTGTACAGTGCGTGATAAAGTTCTGTGTGAAGCTGCGCTTCAGAGCAAGGCCTAGGGGTATATACCGTTGCAAACTCTGTACATGGCCGTTTCGTGTTCCTTAGGGGAACGTACCGTTGCAAAATAAGGAAACGATGCAAACCCAATACATGGTTGCTTTGCTTCCCTTGGGGTAACCGTACCGTTGCAAAACAGGATACCATTGCAAAGTAAAATACCGTTAAAAAAAACTTGAGAAGACCAAGTCATTGCAAAGTTCGGTATTATCCCTGTAATACATTGTAATGGCCGTCCGCATACCCCAGGGGAACGTACTGTTTCAATCACACCTGAAACAGATGAAAGCCTTAATTCACACCCAAGTCAGACGGACGCCTGAATTGAGTCAGGTGTGAATTAAGGTTTCCATCTGTTTCAGGTGTGATTCAGGCGTGAATTCAGGCGTCTATCTGATTCAGGCGGTTTTGGTTTCGGTTTCAGTGTCAACACGAAAACCAACACGGATACGAAAATGCGACACGGAAATAACCCTGGTGACTATGCGGACTCAGTACATGGTCACTTCGCGTCCCTTGGCTTAACCGTACGGCGTGCGGTCAATTCCCCGGTCAATTCGTCCCCGGTCAATTCGTCCACAGGTCAATTCGTCCACAAATTAATTTAAACTAGCTTTTTATTTATTTTTACTAGTTTTGGACATTAAAAAAGTGTTCATGGACGTTTTGTGTATGTTTATTGATATTTTTGCAAATTTATTTACTGAAGGCACCTATTAGATGCCACGTTTAGCTAACACAGTAAAAATGGTTTTTTAATAGTGGAATTTTGCTAATACATGGTAGTCCAAAAAAACTTGGTCACTTCTAATTATTGTTGGTCTTATAAATGTGGGAATGAAAATTATTGGAATAAGTGCGACAGAGAGGATTCTTGGAGTTGTCTCCTGTTGTACGGGACCTTACAACGGAGGCTTCGTGGAATGACGCTCCATGACGAAACTTTTTGAAGTAACCAAGTATGTAATCCAATTTTTTAGAATATCTTATAGATGACAAAATTGCAAGTATTTTTATCGACGAAATAGAAGGCAAACAGTAGCTACACTCAAAGGAACAATAACACAAAGAGAAACACTAGATTTCAAGAATAACATCGAAGTGAGATCCGTTGTAGGAGAGAGCGAAAGTTGGCTTTTCCGCATCTTGAAGCAGTTCAGACTGTAAACAAGGACATAAAGAGCAGATTAAATCGGTATATTTTAAAAATCTTACTGAAGGCCCAGTCTCGACGTCTGGTGTGTAGAGAGTCCAGCCAATATCTTCATTGAAGGTGAGAATATTGACATCGAAGAGTTTTGTGGCCGCGATGATGTGCAATGTGGAACCATTTTGCTACGTCTGAAGAACCCTTTGCCGGAATTTCCATATTTGCGCACGACTCTTTTCTTCGCCAAATCTCTGAAAATACAGAGAACAATGTCAATGACTCGCAAAGCGCAAAACATTTACCTGTCCATTTCTTTTCCCGACTATTCTTCACAAATTCGACAATCAGATGACGTAATCTCCCGTGATTAGCTTCAGTAGATGAGATGCAATAACTCAAGCTTCTATAAATATTACAGGATAGACCCAATAAAAATCTTTTCTACCTGAACAAACAGTTTCCATCCGCTTCTATATGCTTAAGTTTCTTGTGTTTAGATCTTTCACTGTCGAAATAGATTTGCCGTAATCTGTTTCCAGGACGAATCACACCTACTTGAAGATCGAAGCTGAGGCACAACTCATCCTGAAGGTCTTGGTCGAGGTATTCGAAAATAATCGTCCTTCCTGTTCGCATGTCCTTAACCACTTTGCACTCTTCACTCTGAAAAATTGCGAGTTTCGGCTTTTCGACTGCCTAAACCAGATTTTTTATTGCCACATTTCACCATTGCAAAAACTTTACCTGGTTGGAGTTTCTCATTTTTTTTCTCTACCAGAAAACCACCCAACTTGTGAGCAATCGATTTCAAATATTCTATTTTCGGCTGAGTACTGTACCTTTGCACAGTTTTCCTGAGTCTTTCACTTAGCTGAAGGTAGGCGTTGTTACGACGAGGAGTACTTCCACCAGACCAGTAGGAGGAAACACGCTGATCGGCCAGAACAAGTTCATCTAAAACAGCGGTCAGAAGCTTCCACACTGTAGGATGCGAACAGGCCATAGTTCGGAGCAGCTGTCCATTGAACGATTCAATGCCATTATTGGTCTGAGGCTCATTCTCTTTCATAAGCTGATGTACACTCCATTTTTCTATTGCGTATCTGAAAAAAAAAATCATTTCTATTACTGCCAATATTACTAAAAATTACCTAAGTTTTTTGCGCTCTGTTCCTTTTTTGATACGGCCAACATAAGTGTCTTCAAAGTAATCCAGAAAAAGACAGAGCTCCTCTGCGTACTCTGATTGCTCGCTATGATCTCTATACAAAAAATTGAAAAACCTTAGAAATCTGGTATATTGATCTGTTACCTTATAATTTCAAACGCTTCCGAAACGTCCTTGACCGGTACGAATGCAAGAGCCGCTATCAGGTTTGTCCAATTGCGAAATTCCTCATCGGATTCATAAAGCACCTTGTTCTTGCTACAGATATTGCGAATGAGAGATTGACGGAAGTGGAAAAACAGGCGCTGTGTTTTATTCTCGGAAAAGCAGCCTGCAATGATTTGGTAAAACTTATATTAAAGAACTGCAAGCGAGTTTTACGCCAAGTGGACACGATCTTATACATCAAGAAAAAAGATCTTACCTCAAAAGCGTTCCATTCGGCTTTTTCAAAGTCAACTGCAATACTCAACGGCGAAATTTTTCGCGAAGTTTTTTTTAGCTTTTCGAGCACAAAACGATATGAAGACTCGAGCTTACGATTCATCAACACAAATACCATTGGAGCGTAGGTATGTGCGAGGCGAGCATAAATAATCCACAACTGTCCAAATAGCGACGGCACCACTTCGTAAGTTGCATCGCATCCCCATTTTGGAATGGCCACAAGCAGATCGAGACATCGGTTAGTACTGACAATGAGAATACGTTCTTCTCCATTCCATCCGGTCGTATTTAGGCAATTCTCATTATTGATTGTAGCGAAGGAAGCAGAAATCTAGAGCAGAGACATATCTTATGAAATTAAGGGATCTGAGGAAGAACTTACTTGTAACTCACGCAGGGATTTCGGATTAGCTGGCTCCACATTAGCGATATTTCTTCTTTCCGAATTTTCTTCCCACAACTGATAGTCGAATTGCTGGCCTTGCTTCTGCTTTGACACTGTCAGTAGAGTTGAAATGATGGCTCTCGGCTTGTCTTTGGTAAGCATCGCTTCTTGTTGAACTTCACACTGGAACCTTTTAAATTCAGATTGATTCTTGTCAGAGAGATGGTTGTGTGCTGATGTTATTGTAGGCTGCCCATCTACGGTAACTGCGCCTCCTATTAAAAAACTTGAGCTCAAAAATATCATAAACACGTCAAACTCATACCAGGACACTTGCAGCTTCTCTCCATTTTTACCAGCTTCATAGTAGATGCACCTCCAATAGATTCGTTTGCCTCGCGAATTTTTCCTCCAGTGTAGAAACCCTCAGGAAGTCAAGCATTCCTTGCCCTTTTCAGATAGAATCAAGTGGCGCTTCATATTTTTTGCTGTAAAAAGCAGCGCATTACATGAGAAAGTTAAATATTATTGTGTCAGCCAAAAATATAGTTCGCAATTGCGCCTAATTAGGCGCACCTGCGCCAAAATGGCTTGGCGTTCTGTCATTTACAACTGCGCCTAAATTGCGCCTAAACTGCGCCTGAATTTTAGGCGCAATTTAGGCGCAGTTTTAGATGTACTAGGTTGTACCTTTCAGCACATTAATACTGAATTCACTGACTATTTAACTTAATTTACTACCTAAAACAATTTTTAGATGTCAAGTAATGACTTTATCCATTTTTTGCACACGACCATAAAAAAAACTATTCAGGAACTAACCAATCCATCTGAAGGGTACGACAATTACATATGGGGTACTTAAATCGTTTAGAAAGTAATTAATCCATCTGGAAGGATTATATTATTTACCTGATATATTTTTTTTTTATTCCTTTTATTCCTAGCTAAGCCATGCAAAGGTATCGAATCTACCAAAGTATATTGAAAAATCTAGAGGGCACCAAGCACGCATTAGTACTTTTAGCTTTTATTGACTTAATGAATCTTTCAGATCATTTACTGAAAAATTAAATCTCCCTGCTCCTAATTTCACCATTAAAATCGAATAGACAGCTCGCAGATAATAAAAGCCTTATTTTATTACAAACATGACACCATAATACAATAACTAATCACGCGATTTCTTTCATATAAAGATTTCTCAGGCGGATCACAGCCGCAACTTTCTTTGGATCCATTCTGTTCGTAGAAAATGCCAACCACGCAGCGTAGTTCTTTGAAGGCCCTTTCACTTGGAGCTTCTGATGTCTGTCCACCCAATACATATGCGCAAGAGGTGATATTTGTGAAGAACTGAAAGAGTACTGAGCATAGAAAAAGGGATATAAAGCCATGTGACTTACTTTTTCGTTCTTACGCCAAAATTCAAGGACATCCATACCTTCGACGATACGCATAGACGTGTAGTTTCTTAGCTCGATATCAAGTTCAGCTTGGGACGCTTTTGAACCGCAAATTTTCTTAACTGGCAAAGGCTTTCAACCTAACGTCGTAAATATATTATGTATTCGAAGCAAGAAAAATTAAAGTTCACACTGCGAAAAGCCGAATTGATCCAAGAACGAAATGAACGATGTATTGATACCAAATCAAACGGCAACCACACACACGACGAACTTGATCAAAGAGAGATGAAAAGATTCTTTGGAAACCAATTTTCCAGGTTGGTGCTTTTCCAGCGTGACTTCTGAAAGCAAAATAAAAGCATTGAGTAGAAGGTAGAAGCAGCTCACTGTAAATGAGATGATCGTTTTGTGAATATGGAGCGGCATGAGGTAATTTTGCAGGCAACCAGGTTCGTTTTTTTTCCTTCCTCTGATGAGATCATACGCGTAGCGGAATTGCTTGCTATCAACCCAATCAACGGTGACTGAGCTTGCGGGGATCAAAAATGCCTTATGAAATAATAACAGAAGTCTATTGCAGATCGAACTTA
>SADC01000597.1:0-52446 GCA_004194705.1 Ditylenchus dipsaci | reverse complement strand
GTTCAGCTCGATTTAGTCTTCATCTAAACCCACTTATTTAGTCAGCAGTTAAGTAAATGACTAAAGTCGACGCTCGATTTAGTGTTCACCTAGAGCGGCCCAGAGTAACACTAAATCGAGCGTCGACTGTTTTGTGAATCATATTTAAACTAGCCTAGCCAAAAAAAGGATTTAAAAAGTAACAAAAGATTTGGAATATACAATACAAGCTCTTTATAATTTTTTTCATGTACCTTGATGGCTACCTTATATAACCACGTGTTGGCCCCATCTAGATGGGGTGTTGTTTTTCGTAGCAGTGTGAAGTATGCAAGTGGTTGGGCCTATCTGGCCTGGTGTCATCGCCAGTTTTTTTATTTAAAAATTTTTTGAGATTTCGCCAAAAAACCCATTTGTGAAGCTGAAGGAGCAACATTCTTAATTTTTCAAAATAAGATCTACATCTACAAGTCAAAAATCCTCCGCCGTAGAAAAAGCTTTTAAATGAGACTAAACTTGCCTTCTGAAGTATTGATCAAAAATTGTTGAATGAGATCAGTCAGAAGTGAAACAGTCAAACATGCCTGCTTATTTTATTCTTATTTCTTTTGTGAAAAAGTCACAAAAGAATTCACCTTTCAAAATTTTCTAAAGACAGGCAGCTATTTTTATTACAAAAAAAACCGAGTTTCTGGCCGGAGTATAGAATCCCCCCTGGCCGAAAACTGGTTTAAACCTCGTTTTTACGCGATTTGTTCACTTTTACGTATAGGAAATATGAAAAAACGATTGGGAAAGCACTTTCCAGAAAAAAAATTTTTGACCAAAAATCGACCTTTTGGCGGTTCTGGAGGGTACTCAGATACCTTATTTGGTGGTTTTACCCTGTTTGGTCACTGGAGCTGGCAAAAAGAGAGCTGGGCAAAAAAAAGCATGCATACCAGAGCTTCTTTATGCGGTAGGCCCAGTTAACAAAACTATGTTCAAATCTTATCTTTTTGGTCTTTTAGAGATGTCCTCGTAACCTCTTAGGTTGAGATACCTTGGTCCCCAAGGCAAAATGCAAAAAAAATTTCGAAAAATGCTAAGAAGTGTCTTCCCACTAATTTTTTGTTGCTTTTTCACGTTGAAAGTAGCTAAAATGCTCTTCGGACACCATTTTAGGCATTTTCGGGCCAGGGGGATTGTATACTTTAGCCGCTCCAAAAACAGAAACGCCGATTTGGTCAACAATTTTTGCACTTTTATTTTCAAACCACGGAATTTCGTAGTCTGGAATTTGGGTTCTAAAATAACATCTTACTTTGGAATAAGTTTTCACGCAATAAGTTAAGCAAAACAAATAGTTAAAAAAACGTATTTTCTCCTATTCCAAATAAGATATTACACTTCTGTGAAAGGTTCAGAACTTCAAAGTCTAATAAAGCACGCAGTTTACATCTTAAACGCGCCTTTGAGAAAAAAAAATTTATGTTTGCTTACCCTTGATGTGAAAGTCTCTGATTTAATGAAACCTTTGATTTGAAGGACACTTTTTCGGGCCCGAAGGATTTGTTTAATTGAGGTTGGATTGAAACAAATGAAGCAAAAAATATTGTTAAAAAACGGTTGTTTCAAAACTTGTGAAAATCATGCTTGTCAGTAACTTGAGATAAAAAAGCTTGCAAAAAACTTACTCGAGTTTGGTACTTAACTGGCTTGTGTCCTACCTCTACCTTATTTTTTCTTCTTTTTGAACAACCCGAGTAAGTGAAAAGTCCGTGTAAGCATTGATTTTTTGCTTTTATCACTTTACTTAAATGGTAGGCAAAAAAATAAAAACTGTGAAAAAGGAAAACTTAAAAGTATGAAAAAATATTAACAAAACGTTTAAAAATAAATCATGAACTTGAAATGAGCCCAATTAGTGTTATTTGTTTTTTAGAATTTAAAAAGCAGTGAATAAAAATAAATTAAAAAATTAAAGTTTTTTTTAAAAATCAAAGCGATTGACTGAATTAGGTATATGTAGGGTTTAGGGCTCCGAATAAGCCATTTTTGAATCTGATTTTCATAATTTTACGTCAAATAACAGATATTGTATCAACAGTGAGCTTAAATTTTTTAATAATAATGATTATGAAATATTGAAAATGTCTTAAAAGAAGTGCATTTATAGAGGCTATAATTTCAAAATACAATCAACCTTTGATTCAGCGAATATTTTCATTTGCAATAAAACTTCTGACTAAATTTAAAGTGAAATTAATATTAAAATTTATACTAATAAGGTTCAGTATCTACGGTGAGTCAAGCCCTTTATAGCTAAACATGATGTACAAATTGTAGAAGCTTACATGCTACTTCTCTAGTACTTCTTTAATAGATGCCACCACTGGGCATTTCACTTTCATAGTTTTCACAATCAACACAATTGAGCGAAAATTGTTTAAATAGGTGGTTTAAGAATTTTTTTTGGCAGAATCAGTTACAATTAACTTTCGATAGTGCATCGCTCGATAATGAATTCCCTTTTTTCGATCTAGTCGGTCAGTGATGTATTTTAGTCGGAAAAAAGTAACGTCCATTCCTAACGTGAAACAATGACGCTGCTTGGCAAAACGTGAAACATTGAAAATGGTGAAAAATACTTGTGCGAGTTCGTTAAGAACATAAGTAATCTGCTCAAAAGTTTGTGGGTAAACTTGTGGCAACTTCCCAAATTTGGTTTCTTTAAGCAGGTAACTTCCGAAGTCGAAAATAGAACACGAAATACCGTATAACCTCTATTAAACGCGCATGCCCGTTTAATTTTCAACCCTAAAAAATCGAAAAAAAAAATATTTTGATTTTGAGATTTTTGGGTACTCAAAAAAATCTAAAAAGCGGAATCAACTAAGATCGAGGTGATCAAGAAACGCGAACAACAGATTTGCAAAAAAATTTTTTTGCGCTGAGATATAGGTCCTTGAGGGTGCCCGTTTATTAGAGGGTGTCCGTTTATTGGAGGGTGTCCGTCTAATAGAGGTTTACGGTAAGCAAAACTAACAGCGCTATCATTTTCAGCATATCGTAAATAGGGTTTACATACAATAACCTGGCATACCCGGAACTCGCATCGGCAAGCTCATAAAGCCTGAGGTCTGAAATTACCGAAAATTGCTCTCAATAGTAATTTAAAAGATAACTAAATAAAAGAGCTATGTACTTTTGCAATTATGTGCATTTTATCGTGGCAGTAAGTTACTTTAAATAGTACATGTCACACAGAGTCTCAGGTGCGCTTTATATGATTAATAGTATAATATATTTTTAAAATAAAAAGCAATACACCTGTGACTGTATTAACTATTGCCATTTCAATTATTTCTCAATATTAACTTGTTATTATTTGTTATCAATATAAATGAAAAAATAAAAACATGCATACAATACGGCTACCGTAAATTACTGGTGAGAAAAAACAAAAAAAACTAACTAAATAACTAAAAAAGACATACGCAAGATAATAGGCAAAAGAACACAAAACTTTTTAATGATTATAATAGTATTCGTCTTGATATATTAACATAAATTACGAATAATGTGAAATATTTTGCAAAAAAACAATTAGAGAGTGTTCGCCGCCTGTATTCGCCGCCTAACTAGTGATGCAACTGTTAAGTAAACAAACTAAATTATCATTTTGAACAGAGAGCTTCAGAAATCTGGTTAACTTTGAAGTCGATTAATTCGATTTTAAAGTCGTTGATTAATTATTATGTTGGCGGATAAGTTTCCAGACTCGCCATTAGATCGAAACCTTCCATGGGCACTCATTAATGACATATGGTATTTAATTTTCGTTGCACGACAAGGACACATTATTGTCAAAAAAACGGGCATCTGGCGAATTCTGTCCAATAATGTAGTTGCGGCTCTAGGTAAATTGCACCTATACAAATTGAACCTCGGTAAATTGAACCTGAGGTAAATTGAACCGCCAAATTTTACCGCCACCCTGTAGTTGCAGTGCACACGCGTTTTATTTTTCAAGCAACTGTGAGCTCTTGAAGTTTAGAACAGCCTCTTTTTCAACTTCTCGGGAGATCCTAGTCCAGATCTCGCCTCCAGATCCCGGAATGTCTTTAAGTGTAGTTTTTCTGACTCTGAACTTTAAGATTACTCACAAGCTGTTTTTGTTGGCAGAGTTTCGCCTCTCTTTGCTTTAGTGATGTTGTCCAAGCATTTTTTCGCGCTATGACCCAGCTCAAACTCGAAATTCAGTAGTTGTTGAAGAATACGTTAATTTTTTTTCACACTGCTGTCAAAAATGTAAAAGTTTGTGAGAAAATAATAGTTCAGTTAATAACGTAGATAAATGTAAAAAAAGTTTTCAAAATTCATTCGATTTTAATAGAAGTCCGGAAACTTATCCGCCTACCTAATATCTGCGCCTCTAACCGATCCAGAGCCTTTGACGTGTCGTATTGACTTGTCAGTGCCTCTTGCTCTCACAGTTTCACACAGCCTTACTCGCGTCTTGAGTATCCTGCTGGCCACATAATCGTAGGAATTCCTGAAAATTTCACAAAATATATCATAAGATGATTTAAGGCCGGACAATAGTATAAGTGATCTGCTCAAAATGGGGTTTCATGAACTTATACAACGTTGTATGGCTTTTAATGGGTAGAAAACACAAAAAAACTATTAAGAAGGCCATTTCCGAGAAAAAAATTTTTACAAAATTTTTGTAAAAACCATGATATCCACCCTATGGTTAATAGTTTAAAGGTACCTGGTTATCTACGAAAGGGTATCCTACCATGTTTTGATCACTGGAGCTGGGCAAAAGTCTCTCTATATGCATTTATGATCAAGAGTCTTGCTCGTAATCATGTCTAAGGTGAGTGAGTGCGCGCATCTCTAACCAAGCAAGCTTCCTGCGCCGCCTTCGGGGGCCCAGGGTGCTCGGAAACGGCCTTCATAATAGTTTTTTGTGTTTTCTTCCCATTTAAAGCCATAAAACGTTGATATAACTTCAAAAAACCTCATATTGGGCAAATTACTTATACTATAGTTTAGCCTGATTTAACGTTCACAACCAAAGCAACGACTAACTTTCGAGCATTTTAATTTGCTGTACTTTTTTGATGCAATCGTCATCACAGTAAAAAAATCGTACGAGATTGATTGACTTGACGCGTTGACTTACCCACATGAATCTGAACGTCAAAAAAAATCCGAAATAATTAAGCACCAAGTACTTACCATGGTAACAAAAAGAAGCTTATTCTTGCCGAATCTGCGTCTCATCTACCATACCACAATCCCTAAACACCTATACGACATACAAACAGATGAACTGACTACAATAACAAAATATCACACAGAGAACAAAATTGAGAAAAATTGAATTCGCATTCTTCAGCACTTTTGTTTTAAAAGAACAGCGGACGAATGCACAGCGGCACAATCATCGTGGTTTTCGCAATAATCTCGAAAAAATGATTTGACGGCTACCATCGAAAGGACGGCTTACACTTGAGCATTTGCACCTAAACGAGAGAGTATAGCCACCGGAAAGATGACTCAAGCCAAAAATAAATCACAACGTATCGTTGAGTCCACTTTCATATAGCACCATCATATCCAGCGAGCAGATCTGCGCCTCGAGCATTTCCAGACTCATTGACTTAACAACACCTTCGGGTGTCCACCTTCAATAACCACACTAAAAATACCCTGATCCGCTAAAAATCTTTTTTTTCACCTGTTTTTTATAGAGAATCGCAAATTTGGGCTTAGGACACCACCCTGATTATAAGTATAAAAAAATTAGTGCGATTTTATGGACTACAGTCAACTCTCGATTTAGTGTACGTCCTGGGGACCGGAAAGAGTGTACACTAAATCAAGGGTACACTGAATCGGGGATTTCAGAACGAAACAGCCAATAATATACACTAAATCGAGAACACTTGCCTTGATGACTTAATAATGTCCCAAATTTTTAGCCAAAAAAGTGTTTAATTAACAAACGTTAAAGGGGGGGGGGACACTTGGGGTTGAGAAATAGGTTTGTCAACCTGATGAAAAACCCATTATTGGGTTGCAAAAACATTTCAAATATAAAATTATTTATATGATTTTATGATGGGTTTCACTACATTATTCGACATATTTAGTGAAACCCATCATAAAATCAAATAAACAATTTTATATTTAAAATGTTTTTGCAACCCGTCAATGGGTTTTTCATTAGGTTGACAAACACATTTCTCAACTCCCCAAGTGTCCCCCCCCCTTTAATAAAGGTACTACAGTCAACTCTCGCTATAGTGCGAATCTCGGTATAGTGCGTCATGTTCGATGTTTTGGCTAGTTTACTTTGAATAAAAAGCAACCATACCATCACTATAGTGTGACTAATATAGTCTGACTCACTATAGTGTGACATAATGCGCTTTCCATCCGTTCCTGACCGAAAGCGTACTTTCGACATATTGCGATTGTCATATTTCTTATTTTGATGAATTTATCAAATAGTTTGGTATACAGTTAACTTTTGTTATAGAGTCAACTTTCACTATACAATTAACACTTGCTCTACAGTCAAGCCTCGTTTTACAGTCAACACTCGCTAAGCGACCGCACTGCATCAAGATATTCAATCGGTTTAAGTCATCTCAATGATTTATCTATAAAAAACAAATACACGTATATTTTAGAAACATAAATTTCAATCAAATTAGAAGAAATACACTAAATCGAGAGTTGTTTTCTTTGTCGGGACCAAGAAGATGTACACTAAATCGAAGGTATGATTTCTTATGTTTTCAAATTAACCAACCAAATCGTAAAAAAGTATACACTAAATCGAGAGTTACACTAAATCGAAGGTATGATTTCTTATGTTTTCATATTAACCAACCATATCGTAAAAAAGTATACACTAAATCGAGAGTTACACTAAATCGGAGTGACACTAAATCGAGAGTTGACTGTAATAGAAAAGGTTTATAAAGTATTATAAAAAATCAAAAACGATGGGTTCAAAGGGCCATTGCACCTGTTTGAATTGTCCCCCGCCAATTCAAATTTTTTGCCTAATCATTGGACTTCAGTACGGATTTTTCAACTTGGTTTCTAACAAAACCAGGCCTAGAAATTTATTTTAGGTAAAGTTTTGTTAGAAGCCAAGTTGACTAATTCGTACGTAAATCCAATGATAAACAAAAAAATTTGAATTGGTAGGGACAACCAGACATGTGCACGGGCCGGCCGGGCCGGGCCGTGCTCATAGATTTCCGCGGTGGTCGGCCGGGCCGGGCCTAAAGCCGCCTCGGCCCTCCCAATAAATAATTTTGAAAATCCCGCCTCTTCAAAATCCCATTATTTTCAATATCCCGCAATTTTCAATCGTTTCCAACTTTTTTCTTACTCATCTCCAATGCTTTTTCGGAAGCTAGAGCAGACGATGAACACTACGCATGACCCAATCACAACGACGAGGAGGATTCTGGAGAGCCTTCGGGGAGCCTTCAAGCCCAAGGATAACGATGACCTCTTTCAAATGGTGAAGTAAGACCAGGATGGGAATGCGGAGAAGGCTGAAGTAACAAAATTTTTGGCATGCAAGCAATGCATGATGCTTCTGGCTCACACTCACGGCGGTCATATTTCGTAAGTTCGAATTTTTCATATTGAATAATTAATGTTAAATATATTTAGTAGGCATGGATCTACCCATATCAAGCAGCCTGAAGCGACGAACCTAAAGAACTTGCTCTCTTTCTATGCTCCCAACCGGCCCACTTCGGCAGAAATCCAGAAAATGAATGAAATTTATATGACTTTTATTTTCTGTTCCTACATAGATAAAGAGCCGGGCTTTGCGGGCCAGCCGGCCCGGGCCGGGCTTCACTTTTGAAATTTCCCGCGGGCCGGGTCGGGCTCAAGAAAACATTCGGCGGGCCGGGCCCTATAATTTCCGGCCGTGCACATGTCTGGGGACAACCTCTCGACAACCGGAGACAGCGATAGCCCTTCAAAGGCTTGAGAAACATAAATGCACGTAGTTACTTTTTTTAGAAGTGAAAATAAGCCGAAACTTTTTAAACGTCGGTTGCAGTACCAAAAAACTAATTATTGATTTAAAAAATTAGAGAGGTGTATTTATACCTAAATCAATAAAAATTATTTGCAGCTAATTTTTTTTCTCGCTCTCTTTCTCGCTGATCCTTAAAGAAGAAAAGGCTGAAGATGGCTGCGGCTAATGAAGCAAATGCTTTGAATCCCATTCGCAGTTCTGCTGACTATGATAAATTTGTGGGTCAGAAATCTCAATTACGCCTTTTCGGGGCCGAAGTTTCAACAACAAATCAACAACTTACATAGATCATACATCGAGACTTGTGCCTTCTCCTGCCGCTTTTTCTCCTAAATTACCCGCATTTTTTCCTAAAGCTCTCGCCTATAGTCGAAAATAGGGTTGGATTAGTGACCGGTAACTTTAAATTCCAGTGACTTACCGGTAAGTCACTGAAAACTCCGTGACTTATAAATTCCGTAATAATCACTCACCCTCAGATGAGGGTTGAAAAAGAGTCTTACAAACTATAACAAACGCTCATGGCTCTATCACAATTGTAAGTGTAAATGATTTTGGTATTGTGAACGCCCCTCACCTTCACAATTGTGTTAGAGCCATCACTCAAAAATGGACTGAATTTATTGCAGCAGAGTATTAGGAAGTGGGAACAACAATAATAATAGTTTTACAGAAATCCATTCATATATTAGCACTAAACCGGTAAAATTAACAAAAAATAAAGTAGAAAGAATGGAAGTAAAAAAAATGAGCTGAATTTTGAAATTTCAAAGTACAAAAAAAAACTTTACAAAAAACGGCTCTATATGTGTTCGCAGAATCCCCGAAAAAGGGTGCTCCCATGGTTTTTTTCAAATTTTTTCAATATGGTTTATTGTTGCGATTATTTGTGAACATGATAATTTAGAGCAATCATCGTAGCAAAATTTTATTTTTTGTCGAATGAAAGGTTTTTGTGGAGTTATGAAATTGAAACAATGTTGACGGCTACTTCACACTAAAGAACATTTTTGCTACGGACAAAGTTTCAGTGATTAAATGGCTTGCGAGCAACCGACTTATCCATAATTATGTCCTCTGCTCCAAGTGCGGTGCTTCCATGCACATAAGAAAAATGCTCGTGCGGTATTTTTTTGGGAGGGGGATGTATATCATAGTAGGTCTGATTTTAAGGGGGAGGGTGGTTTGGGGGGTATATCAAAGTAGGGTGTCGGCGCCCTAAAGTGGTAAATTTTGCCTGGCGCCGGCGCCTGAAAGCCGGCGCCTGTGCAGGTATGGCTGTGAAGGAAGCTGCGGCTCTGAGTACTGAGTACAGTCTGGCTTACCAGTGTTAACTAGTCAAAAAATTGTATGAAAATTTTTTTAAAGTATATAGTATTTCCTCTAATTGACGCATCTCTCGACTTTTAGCTAGATTTTTTTCGAGCAGGTTTTTTTTTGCATTTTCTTTCTTAGTTCCTCCGAACTCTACTGATGCTTCTTTTCAATTTTGTATTTTAATTAGGGTTGCTGAATGGACATATGTCTGGACATATGTTCGGACATATGTCGCGCAAAATGTCCGCCTTTATCAAAATCGGACATATATAAATTATATCTTTACACGATTTTTTTCGCAGTTTTTTCGCTACTCTTTCTAATTTTTATTTTTAGATCGAAAATGACGAAAGAAAAATTTAATTTATTGAAAATTGTACTAGTACAGTAAAACCTCGATAAAGTGGCCCCACCTCAAGTTCGTTCCCGCCTAGGGTCCGACACTTTTTTTAACTCAATTTTTATAGAATTATTTGAAAAATTACAGGGCCACTATATCGAGGTTTTGGTTTTTAAATGGCGAAACTGTATATTTGTTCAAAAACGATCTGCAAAATCGGAATCCTGATGATATTTGTGACGAGACTGTTAAGACATAACTAGCATAATTCTCTAAAAATTGAGTAGGCTAGGCGGGAACAAACTTGAGGTGGGGGCCACTATATCGAGGTTTGACTGTATCGTAAATTTTCACCCTAAGCAAAACTGAGAAAACTCTGAGCAAACGCGGGTGGAACAAGCGGTCTAAAAAATAGAACTGGAAACTGAGGAAAATGATTCGATGTATCTTTGAACGATTATTAAATTGTTAATTGAAATTTTTTGAATAAATTTTGGTTGTATAAGTGTCCGAAATTTATACATATGTCCATAAACGTCCTGACATATGTCCAAAATATAAATGTCCGGACATTTAAGAAACCCTGATAATAACCTAGAATAGTTTAATTAACTGTAATAAGCACTCTTCTACAGGCCAATCAAAAAATAAGCGCCCTGGGGCTGCAATCAGAAGGAATACTGGCATATAAAATAACTGCAAAAAAAACAAACATATAAATATGCTCAAAAAAGATTTCACGTTGTTGTTTATCGAATTTATTATAATATCAGAATATTGTGAATAAGATTAGAGATTTAGAATAACTTGTCCGTGAAATTTAAACACGGACGAATGTAAAATCTTATTTCTCATAATAATTCATTAATAGTCATGTTTTTGAGTTCTAATCACTAATATTGTAATTATTTGTTATCAAAGAATATAAATAAAATAATACATGCCTCGATTTAAGTTTGCCGGTTTTTACTTTTACCAAATACCAAAATATAAATCAACAAAAATTCACTCCTTATTTCGATATACAACGAAAATAAAAAATACATAATTAACATAATTGAAACACGCATTGAAAATTGGTGCAGTGAATCAAATTTTTAGAGATCACTGTATTGTTGATTTTTCATGTTTCACAATTATTAGAGAGTGGGGGTTTATTAGAGAGGTGGGCATTAATAGAGGTTATACGGTATTTTGTATTTCTGAATGTCAGCTTTCAATATGCTGTCAACATATAACATATAAGCTAAAATGTAGTCCTGATAAAATTATTAATTTTTTTGCTCTGCCAACAGACACGTTCCTAGTTTAATGGCTAGAAAGAAAATTGTGGAGTTCAAGCAGCGCTAACTTAATCAGCACAAGATATGGCACCCGCCACAACTTTTAGTACTGTATAGGGCGGCAATCAGAGTAAATACGGTATATAAAATTACTGCGAAAAAAACAAAAAAATATAAAACTTGGATATACTTACCCCCCCCCTCCCCAATCAACTTTATTTAAAGGTGTTTCCAAACACCGTTTATCGACCTAAAATTGCCTCAGAAGTTTAAAAACAGTACTTTTTCTGAGTTCTGAACTATAAAAATTGAGTTTTGGGACTAAAAAAATTACCCATTTTGACCACTTTTCAAGGGATTTAGGGCCGTATTAGGGTGGAAATGGACCAAAAAGGGGCCAATTTTAAACATAAAGAAAGATGTGTTTGGAAATGATTCCGAGCAAGACTCTTGATCAAAAATGCATTCAGAGACTCTTTTTTGGCAATTCCCATGTTGAAAAACATGGTAAAACAGGCAAATGGTCGAAATTTCAAAATGTCCAAACTCAATTTTTTATCAACCATAACTGAAAAATAATGTTTTTTCTTAACTCCTGAGGCCAGCTCCTGAGCCCTTGGGTCGATATATGGTGTTTCGAAACACTTTTGAAAAAAGGTTGATTTGGGGGCGGGGTATATCCAAGATATCTCCAAGTAGGGTCAAAATGTTTATAAAGGTTTAATGTCGTTTTGAATCAAATGTGTAATGATATCGTAAATAAGAAATTTAAAATAACTTGTCCGTGAAATTTAAACAAGGACGAATGTAAAATCTTGCTTCTCATAATAATTCATAAATAGCATTTTTTTTTTGAATCCTAATCACTGATATTGTAATTATTTGTCATCAAAGAACAAAAATTAAATTAATACATGCTGTGATCGGGCTTAGATGTTTCCCACTTTCAGCAAAAAAAGAATATAAATCAACAAAAAAATCATTGCTCTTATTGATATGTAACGAAAATGAAAACTACAGATTAACATAATTAAAACATGCCATGAAAAAATGATACACTGAAGTTGAATTTTTATTATTAATATAAATAAATATGATTATAAAACTTTACTGTATTGTTGATTTTTCATAATTCACAATAATTTGTGGCGTTCAACCCTTGATCTGTTGGTTCCCTTTCAATCTAACAGTCTTGATAATTGGGCACACTGAGGGCAGTATCCAAGGGATCCAATTATCGAAGATCAAATGTATTAATAAACTCAAACAAGCAGAAACATGTGGATGAACACGTAGTGCGGCACATGAGAATATATGCGAATAAATTTTTTTTTATCAGGAATTACAACTTATAATAATAAAAATTCTAATCTTTTTCAACTACACTTCTAAAGCTAAAATTATAAAAGTTAAATAAAAGAAAAAAATAAAAAATAAAAATAAAAGTTAAAATTAAAATATTTGGCTAAATTTTATAGCGAAAACGGATTAGTATTTGCATATAATTGATTTACTTGAAATTAATATATATAAATAATATACAGTCTTTCATTTAGAAAATTTTAAGATTAATAAAACAAAAGATTTCCTTTTTTTTTGTTTTAGAATACACTTTTACCAATCACATAAAAATATTTAAATGTATTTCACTTTTATTATTCAATAGTTAACTCACATGGTGTAATACAGAATTTCTTTCTGGCTTTCACATACTTACAAGCTGAAAAACAATCAGGTAGGCATTTCTTGAAATTTTTTTACCTGAGATTGACTTTCTACTTATAGAGAGCACTCAGCACCTTATTCGGCGTTGGAAAGTCCTGTTCTTCTTTTTTCAAATGAGTGGTTAACAATTAACTTATGATTCTTGAAAAAAATGTGTAGACTGTCTTGAAAAAGATCAAATTCTTCGAAAAGTTACCGAAATCCAATTTTTTCAAAATTTTTGCGGATTTCGGTCATTTTTCGAAGAATTTGATCTTTTTCAAGAGGTCATATACAGATATTCGAAAATTAATTTCTGAAATAAGTCTTGTAGCTTTTGAAGCTACAGGCTAAAACTAAGATGTTGTTGATGAAAACTTTCCAACGCTGACCACTTTTGCAAAATAAGCAATCTGTTTATCTCTTTTACCCACTTTAAAATGATGTTTACATATTGTGCTCTACACATTTTTTTCAGGAATCGTAACTAAACTGTTAACCACTCATTTGAAAGAAGAAAAACATTACTTTTCAACGCTATTTCACAATTCTTTATGACTCATATGAATGGCTGAGAAAAAAAGCAATTGAAAAAAGCGCGGATAATTTTTGACTAACCTAATATATTCAGGTCTAAAAAAGTTTAAGAAAACATTTTCTAATCACTGATCTCTAAAATAATTGGGAGCATGTCCAGGCTCTCCTTTGGGGTGCAAGGGGATTGTAGTTCTGATACAAAAACCTATAAAGTGATAGCTAAACTAACCATACACAGCTAAAATACATAGTATTAAAATATGTAAAAATTTAAATAGGTTGTAATTAAGACATCTATCTATACAAATAAAACATGTAATCGTGAAGGGTTATTTTATAATTGTATTTTCAGTTTTTAAAGTTCATGAAAATTGGTCACTACAGTGTTGATTTTTAGTATCATATTTTCAATTAATGTTACTTGCTGAATTATGGTGCATCATAGCGTCTTAGAAGTGCCTTACATTTTTAGTAGTGCTCGGAAACCCTGTGTACAGTGCTAAAGTGACAAAAATTCCGAAAATATTTAACACTCCGAAGACCAATAAGCACTTTTACCTATTTGGATTCAGATGGTGCTGGTCCTTTACGCTTTAATTATGCATGTTTGGGCTCAGAAGGTAACGAGTTGTGCCTGGCTAAATCCGAATGAATGCTCACATGTTTTTAAGTAGGAAGTCATAATTGTCATCCTACACTGCGGGAAATAATAAGATACCAAAATGATCGCCAAAAATTGGGCTTTTAAATGAATCTAAGAACAGGGTTATTTATTTGTAAAGTTGAGATAAATCACCAATTCTTTGTTGGGGTATTGATTTTCAAAATGTTCTACCTTGGCTTACTAGAACTTTGTGTAGAGGTGACATGTAGCTAAATACTTGAAAGGAAACAAACGATCAGAATCTGATGATTATTTTGACATTGAATGAAGCAATCTGTCGCTATTCAATTTTGACAAAATAGACGAAGTTAATATACAAGTTGCAACACGAATTCCCATAAATTTTTTACTGTGGATAAAAACTTTTATTCTGATACCGGATTCGTGCTCAGCGTGGTCGATTTGCATGCAAGGCTGCTTTTTAAACTATAACAACAGTGTCAAATTTTGAATTGCAATCAAGACGGTAAAGATTTGAATTTAAAATTTGAATATTTATTGTCATGAGCAGAATGCGACAGTGACGTTATAATTTAAAGGACCATGGTTTTTGCTCGCAGCGACATGTGCAAAATTTGAATTGGCGGGGGACACTTCTCTTTCGTCTCTTTCTGTACTCTTTGGAATCGTTTGAAATGACTCCAAAGAGTACAGTGCGAGACGAAAGAGAAGTGTCCCCCGCCAATTCAAATTTTGCGCATGCCGCTGCGCGCAAAAACTATGGTCCTTTAAAAAGCAGTTTTGCATGCAAATTCACCAGGCTAAGCACAAATTCGGCATCAGAATAAAAAGCTTTTAAATTAAATTTATTTAAGTTATGAGTCCGACTAGCTGAAAAAGCTTCTAGGCTTTTGGAGTGTTAATTTAGAAAAAAAACAAGTAAACTTAATGATAAATAAATATTGAGAATAATTAATAAATATACCATGTTCCGCTGCCTCTTTGCATATTGAATTTAAAGATATGCGCATTGTTAAAGTAGCAAACTTTGAAAAAATATTAAAAAATCTAATTTAAAGAAATATAACAATTAAAAAATTAAATAACTTGTAACTTTAAAAAGCTCAAGTCTTAAGAGCTTCAAGCAATTTGAAATTTTTCATAAACAATCAGTAAAAATGCTAAGAAACTCTTATTGAGCTCTTCCAAACGCATCAACCTAATAAACATGTAAATACTTTGCTGTTTGCCCTGCTTTTTCTGATAGATGCACCTTTGTTATAAATATATCTGGTTTCTTTCGGCTAGCCCCATGTGTGCAAAACATTTGTTTGTTATTTACTCAAATACAACAGATTTAAATACAATTTTCTAATATTTTCGGTTTGGGAAGTTTGGTTTGAACTAAAAAAGTTTTTGGTGAAAAAATTTTAAAATTTCTTCGTCTTGGTCCACCAAGCTGCTTTTTCGGAATTTTTATTCCAAATTTCTTGAAAGGCATTCTCAAATGCACTTTTTCTGTTCGAAATATATATTTCAAGCGATGAAATGAATATCCATCCAAAAATTTTACAGATTGTTGGATTGGCCAAGAAGCGGCCAAGCCTTGGCCGGGTACAACTATATGTGGAAGCTTTTTGAGAAATTAAGAACAAAAATTTCGAAAAAAATCAGCTTGGGAGACCAAGCCAAAAAAATTCAAAAAATTTTTTACCACATAATTTTTTTACCACAAAATTTTTTTTCTGTAAAAGTTATTTAAAAATGTAAATAAACACTTTTCGAAAGTTTTCGTGAACAATTTTTTTCAAAAAAATCAACAGCTGGATCAAGACAGTTTTATTTTCGGAGGCCACCTTTACACACACAGAGCCGATTATTGCATCACCAACATAAAATTCACTAAAACTAATACTACTGAAGATTCGCGCAAGATAAAAAATATTCGAAGTTATTATAAATTTCTTAAAACTTACACCTTTTTGAATCCGAGGTAGTTATGCAATGGAACATTTATAAACCGTCTTTCGGTCTTCTAAAAAGGAGAATCCAGGAAATTTTGCGTCAAATGGCTTAAAATGGCTTGAAATGCCCCGGACAGCAAATTGTGACGAAATAACATAACTTGGTTAAATAAAGATTTTTTTTTGCAAATGCAGTAAAACCCTGGGCAAAAGGCACCATGTGGACCTACTATTTGGTTCTCGGTTATCAAGTCCAGTTATCGGAGAACAGTATGCTGTAGTCATTAGCGACAGACCCTAAGGTGCCCTACGATCTTGGGCGACCAGCTATCATTTTTTGACGGTGAAATTGTAGCTCAAAAACAATAAAAAACTGAAGACTAAACTGCTAATTTTCATTGTTCAAAAGTCGATTGGATATTCTGAGAGAAAATATGGGGCTGTGGGCCACCATAATGAAATACTGTCGAAATTTTTATTAAGTTTACAGATTGTTGGATTGGCCGCAAAGCGGCCAAGCCTTGGCCGCTTACGCTTTTTTTTTTCGACCACCGAGTGCAACTATGTAAGCTTTTTGAGAAGTTAAGAAAAAAAAATTCGGAAAAAATCAGCTTGTGAGACCAAGTCAAAAAAATTCAAATTTTTTTACCACAAATTTTTTCGAGACTTTGCGTGAACAATTTTTTAAAAACAAATCAACATGAGGACCAAGACATTTTTATTTTTGAAATCAACCTTTACACATACACAGCCAATTATTGTATCACCAACACAAAACTCCTGGACAAAAGGCACCATGCGGGACCTACTATTTGGTTCTCAGTTATCAAGTCTAGTTCTCGGAAAACAGCTGTAGTCTATGCTGTAGGCATTAGCGACAGACCCTCAGGTGTCCTATGATCTTGGCTGACCAGTTATCATATTTTGACGGTTAATCGTAGCTCAAAAATAAAAAAAGTGAAGACTAAACTGCTGATTTTCTTTGTTCGAAATGTCGATATTCTGAGAAAGGGGTCTGGGGCTATGAGCCCTCATTATGAAATGCTATTCATTTTTTTTGTCAAATGATGCACTAAACAAAAAATATTTTATTCCAAACTTATTCCCAACTAAATATACAAAATTAGAAAAGACGAGATTGGTTAGAGCTCATAGCAAATACATCAGCAATAGAATGCATTCAATATTTTTGAGAAGAAACAGCTTTATAATGTAAGCTATGGGTAGTTTGGGAAGATCTAAAAGTGTCTTTGCGTGTGCTACTTTTCGAACAATTTTTTGTTTTCTTGCTAAAAATTAGTTTTAATTGTGTAAAAATGACCAATCATTCCAAAATGTACATTATTTTTTTCCCAAACGCCCAATATCAAAATACAAAATAACAAGAATTACAAGAACACAAATCTATTAGTACTGCTACTTTTCTGTTTCCTCTTCTTCCTCGTCCTCCTCTTCATCTTCCTCGCCTTCTTCACTTTCATCCTCACCACTCTCGCTCTCCTCCTCTTCCTTGGCACTTGCTCCATTCTTAGCGCCTGCTGCGGTGGCGGCAATCACACTTTTCTCCGGCATTGCTGGGTGGAACTTTAGGTCCATGGAGTCACTAATTTCAGGAGCTGTAGGAGGGGCAGTTCCAGCCAAGTTGGGCAGTTGAGGTGGGGCCGGCAGAGGAGTAACTGTAGGCTGAGTAGTAGTGCCAGGCATGGTCTTCTTCAAAGCAATGAGTAGATGATTGGTGTTAGGTTTGATTAGAGCAATTCTGGGAGCGAAGAACTTAAGCATCCTTTCAGCAACTTGGGAATAGGATAGTACGTAGACCACTCCACCATTGACTGTTATCACTCCAGCTGCGTTTTTTTCCTGAAATTAGTTGGAATGTTAAACATTTCCAAGTCTTTATAGTTCATTTCATTTATCACTGTGAAAGTGATTGACCTTCAACCTTTGTTTAACAAAGCATTCTACAACAACGGTTGTCCCCGGCGAATTCAAAAATTTTTTACTCATTGAACTTTTATACGGATATTTCAACTTGGTTTCTAACAAAACTATACCTAAAATTGAATTCTAGGCGTTGTCTTGTCAGAAACCAAGCTGGAAAGTCCGTATAGAAGTCTAAAATGTCTTTGCGTATGCTACTTTTCGAGCAGTTTTGTTTTTTACTAAAAATAAGTTTTAATTGTTTAAAAATTAGAGATGGGCATTCGCCTATGCCCAATACCAATAACAATATTCTTTGGCCCTCTCCAGACCCAATACCAATATTTCAAAGTTGTGGACCCCAATATATTGCCCAATACCAATATTTTTTCAAAAGTCTATTTTCTCACCAAAACATTCGAAAAAAGTTTCTAATTCAGTCTAATCTCGATTTAGTAATACACTGTAACTGATTTTTTGGCCTAAAAAAACGAAAATTGATCCATTTCGGTTTTTATGGGTTATGGTTTTTAGGGGCACAATAGCAAAATTAAAATGTGCTCGAAATCGAATAATCGAGCCATTTTTAGACTCAAGTTTGTACAAATTAAATTTCGGACGATCTGAATTTCGGACTAATTAACGTTGGGCGAACTGATTTTTGGACGAAAAATTAATGTCATTGCACTAGCTGACGAATGTGGGAGAAACAATTCGAAATAATTATTGTTATAGTGTTGCAGAATTGTGGAAAAGAAAACTCGATTTTGTCAAAAAATTTACTTCTGACTCAGAACTTGTAACATTAGTTTTTATAATCACCAAAAAATTTTGGGTATAGGAAAGTCTTTTCGTTGAATTTTTTCTTCAAATAAGACGATTTAAGTAAAGCAATGCAAAATAATAAATGAAATTTGTTTCATGTCATCCATTAGGCCAAAAAATGAGGAAATATGAGTAAAAAATTGAAATTTCTATTGGAACAATTTCATTATTTGGCACCAATATCTTTGTCAAACCCAATACCAATATTTTCGAAAGACACTAATCAATATACCAATACCAATATTAACGCTTTATTTGACCCAATATCCCAATACCAATATATTGTTTGTTCCCATCTTTAGTAAAAATGCCAATTAGTTCAATGATTCGGAAAATCGAATAATCGAGCCATTTTCAAACTCAAGTAATTGGCTCAAGTAATTTTTGAATTGGCGGGGGAACAATCCAGTACGCGTGGCCATGGTCTTTTAAGAAACTTATACAATTTTAATTTTGAAATAAAAACAAAAATACTAGTAGAAAACAAAAATATAGCTAAGCTTAGTCAAAAACACACAGTATTTTTGATAAATTATCATTCAGAATATAAAAAATAGTTTGTTGAATCTTCACCTGTAAGTATTTGACAAGCGGTTCAGCCGAGCGATCACCTTCAACTGCTACCATCAAGGCAAGCTGAAATAATGAAATCAAAAATAAATATAAATTAGTTTTAAGCTCACCTCTCGCTGGTTAAAATCAATCATTTTCTGGTAGAAGTTGTTGTCCAGTGGCAAACGTTGGCTGATCAATAGTTTTAGGGAGTTGCCACTCTCATCCCGAAGAATATCTTGCAATAGATGTTCCTTGCCAAACACTCGGTATAAACTGAATATATAATGAGTTAAGTTCATATCGTTATTTGTATCCAAATAACCAACCTGAGTGGGTATTCGGCCTTCTTAAGCAAAACCAGTCCCTTCCAAGTACTAGCAATCTGGTCTTTCAGCTCATCTACTGTCTGGATATACCCAGCTTCAGAAGGACTTCTACCAGGAGACACAGACGGAGTTCTAGGGCCACGTCTTTTGGAGTCATAATCATCGTCTGAGTCACTGCGACCTCGTTTGCGAGATTTTTCTGGCTTTCGCTCATCTCTAAAAACAAAAAAGTCTGGTTGAGTAAAAGTATAGGTGATTGAGTAGATTACGTCAATTAAAATTTCTCGACTAAAACAAGTTTTTGAGTGAACTATAGAATTTAGGGCTGTTGAACAGGCTATTCAACAGCCCTAAATTTACCTGTTGGCCAAATTACTTAAATCTACTTTTTCTACCTAGTTCAACAAGAAATTATCCTTTTTGTGGATAATCTTATTCGGGATGAGAGATTCTGCTACACCAGCCTTACTAACCCGATATGGTGCCGATTGAGTTTAATCTCGTCTGTTCGCTGAAGAATCTCGTCAAGGGCAGAAAGTTCCAAATTGATAAGGAGATCGAGGGTTTCGTCAAGTAATTCTTTGATTTTAAGTTTTGTGGGTTCGTCTGAGGCAGTGTTTGCTCGACATCTAAAGTGGCCATAATCTTACATGGCGTGTCAGATCACGTGATATTCTTTGAAAATATAACTTTCGAAATAGAATAATACATAAAGTCACTGACTTCATGTTCTCCGTTAACAATTCCACGCAAGCAAAGGCCTTGGGGTTCGTGGATGCGGTGACAATTGACCACGTGCAAAGGAAACTACCCACTTTAGGGCTGATGTTATATTTATGATTGAGCAAGCTACCATAATTAGCCTATTTTATTAGTGACTCGTAACCCTATTTCAGCAGATAAAGTTGAAGAAATAATTTTTTCTTAAAGACATTTGAAAAACCACAAAAACGGTGTATGGCCAGTAAACGATGGTTTTTTCAAAATTTTTGATATTTTTTGCCATAAAAGTACTCTTTTTGTAGGAAACAGTTTTTCTGAGGCCACCCAGTAACTGAAATTTTTTCAGGAATCCGAATCAACAAACAAGATTTTTAAATAACGCGTGGTTGCTGAGATATGATCTAAAGTTGGATGGTCATCATTTAAAAATGACAAGCACCTAACTTTAGGTCATATCTCAGCAACCACGCGTTATTTTGAAATTTTGTTACTTGATTCGGATTCCTGAGGAAATTTCAGCTTCTGTGTGTTCTCAGAAAAACTGTTTTCCACAAAAGAGTACTTTTATGGCAAAAAATACAAAAATTTTGAAAAAAAAACCATCGCTAACTGGCCACTCCCCTTAAAAAACTAGGTTAATATTTTTGCCTAAAAGGGTATCAGATTATTTTTTACGTCGGATGTACTATTCCCAAACCTTACAATTAAGTTGTTCTATTAGACTTAAAAGGAATACACCACTTAAATTTAGCTAGTTTTTTTTGCCTACAATTAAGGTAATAATTTGCCTCAAAAATATTCAAGAGAGTCTAAAATTTACTACCAAAACACGATTTTTGTATAAAAGATTTTTTAGCTAAAAAGGGCTCTTCAATTCCCTTGAAAATCGAAAAGCGATAAAAAATGTTACTTTGCAAAGTCGCAAGTGATGCATTTCCCCTTGCCTCCTAAGTCAAAGTTTTTCATACGAGCACAAGCATCTGCTGCTGAGTCGGCATCCGTAAATCTAAAATTAAGCATTGAGAAATAATTTTCACCAGAATTCTAGTCTAGAAAACACCTACTTGATGTAAGCATAGGTGTCTCCAATGTCAAACTCGATCTGGTCAATAGGTCCATATCTGTCGAATTCCTTCATAAGCAGGTCTGGAGTGGTCCATGTGCCTAGACCGCCCACATACAGACGAGCTGATGCCTGGGACTTCCCGTACCCAATTTGGCATTTGGTAGAGCCTGGTCGGACTGGTTTGTTGTGTTGAGTGCGTCTGGCGTCTATAGATTCTTCCACTGTCTGAAAACGCAGAAATTAGTATTGCCTACAGAAAAAATGCTCAAAAAATCCTACCGAAAATAGGACAAAAGCATAAGCAGCATTTGAGTCGGACAAAATCTTGATATCCACATCGTCCACTGTGCCATACACTTCAAAAGCTCGTCTAAGTTCAGACTCTCGCACATCTCCAGGCAGATTGCCCACAAACAGGGTTCTGGAAGCTTGAGTATCATCCTGGTTGAGGTTGTTAAACTGGCCATCTCGTCGTCTCACATTGCCTGCTCCACCTCCAGTATAGCCAACTCTAGTAGTAGTTACTGGGGATCGTCTAGCTGGCAAACGAGCTAGGGTTGCTGATCCACTTCTTGGAGAGCGGTCACGGTCAGCTGCTGCCATGGCAGCTCGGTTGTATCTGTCCGGAATGTACTAAAATGAGGGATAATTACTGTCTTAACACTTAGGTTTCTGGATTATTACCTTTCCTTCTTGGTCCCGAATAACTCCAGCTGGGTCAAGCATGATGCGTCTGCCAAGTACTTTCTGTAGTCTGGGCACCATGTTACGACGAACACTCTTGGCACACTCGGGGCGCTCAAAATTGATGTATGCTAGGCGTTCATCGTCTTCTGGGTTGCGCACTATTTTGATCTGCAAATTGAGACATAATTGTAGATTTGGTTGGTAAGGGATTTTCACAGTCGAGTCCCGTTAAACCAGCACCCCCTCAAGTTCGATCTCACCTGAGGGCCGACACTTTTTTACTTTAATTTTTGGAATCTTTTGTCAGTCTTCATTCGTTATTCGCTTTATTCGTTTATCCCGATTTCTTATTGTTTTTTATTATGATACAACCACAAACCGGGATGTAATTTTGAAAAAGGGGTGCCGTTGTATTGAGTACATGTTTTCCGGTCAAGTGTTGAGATTCAAAAAAAGGCCAGCAAGTCAAAATTTTTAGGACCCGACTAACAAATCATTGTAGGCAAAAAGCTTCGAAAAACTGGGTTAAAAAGGGTCGGACTCTAGGCGGGAACGAACTTGAGAGGGATGCAGTTTTAACATATATATTTTTAATTTATGTTACAAAGGTACGTATTTTCGCAGTATCCAAATCGGATTACTGCTACCGAGGTTAAAGAGTACAATTTCTGGTAATTTTTAAAAACCCAACCTCAAAAGGAGCCAAATGTTTGAATTCACGTTCCAAAAGCACTCTAATGTTGTCTTTGGATAGTGCTTTGTCAAACATAGACATTCTCAGGTTCAGATAGTCTTCTGGAGAGTGGCTGCCGAACCTGTCCCTGTAGAATGCAGAAAGGCATTCACTGCCTCCACTGCTGCTGTCTTTTCTACTCCGATGCTCTCCTCCAGATGGTCGACTGCCACCACCTCTGCTAAAATTCCAAAATTATTACTATTCGAAAAGCATAACAGTAACTTCTCTACATAACTGAAGTTTGACTCTGCCTAGACTCTGGCGATTTTTTTACCTCGATTTTCCAAATCTTTGGGAAAGCATGATTGGTCTAATTTGGTTCTAATTGCCGAACATTGCACGAATTTCCATTTAACCGGTAATTTTTGCGAATGATAATAGTTTTGGCACTGAACCCCGCGGCTCTCGGTGTAAGTCTTATGTGAACAAAGCAATGCACATTACACCGACAGCTGCGGATCTTAGTGGCAAAAGATTCGACATTTGCAAAAGAAACTGTAGAAATCGGTATACCGTATTATCTCTAATATTACCGTTCTCTAATATGCGCCTTCGCTTCTTATTCGAGGGTCTGTATCTTAAGATAGGGTAAATATTTTTCAGAGCTGTTTTTTGCATTTTCTTAACTCCCACGAGCTCTACTGATTCCGTTTTTTGTTGAGCACGCGAAAATCTTGAGATCTACCCAAAATTTTTCGATTTTAGGAGGGTTGATAAATAAGTGCCCCGGGGCGCTTAATAGAGATAATACGGTATGTGTGATTTTCGAAACTCGTCACATTTGGCAAAACCTTTTAAAAATTAAGGTAAAAAATCGAAGGGTTCTAGGCGGGCTCGAACTTGAGAAGCGAATGCAGTAATTTTATTTTTTGTATATAACAAAACCTGCTATAAAGATTACATCAATGTTTCAAAAAATGGCTAAAATTGATTTCACACACCAAAATACTGATTTCCCGCAGTAAATTTATTATTTCCCGCAGTAAATTTGAATTTCAAACAAAATACTGATTTCCTGCAGTAAATTACTGATTTCCCGCAGTAAATTTTGTATTTCCTGCAGTAAATTTTGCGGGAATTTGAATTTTCAGGTCAGAAAATACCTTCAACTGGTCAGAATCCCACCCCAGAGTGGCCAGGAGTCCCTGAAAGTTGGTTTTTGGGGGTTTACTAAAGGGGGGGTAAACTTTTTGCGAAAAATCGATTGAGCGGATCAGATTTCGGGTCCGATGGGCTCAATTGCTCAGGATTTCATCTTGAACCATTCTCGAGTATCTCAAACAACCCTAAACCATCCCAAACTGCTCCAGACCAGTATCTAACTACCCTAAATCAGTGCTTAGGTTGGTTTAAGATGATTGAGAATGGTTAAGGGTGGAATCCTCAGCAATTGAGCCCATCGGACCCGAAATCTGATCCGCTCAATCGATTTTTCGCAAAAAGTTTACCCCCCCCTTTAGTAAACCCCAAAAACCCAACTTTCAGGGACTCCTGGCCACTCTGGGGTGGGATTCTGACCAGTTGAAGGTATTTTCTGACCTGAAAATTCAAATTCCCGCAAAATTTACTGCAGGAAATACAAAATTTACTGCGGGAAATCAGTAATTTACTGCAGGAAATCAGTATTTTGTTCGAAATTCAAATTTACTGCGGGAAATAATAAATTTACTGCGGGAAATCAGTATTTTGGTGTGTGTTTTCACCTACAGCCTTCAAAAAATAGTCTTCAAATATATTATTGCAAAACTAATTTTAGAATACAGTAAACTCTCGATTTAAGGACACCCCAAAAAGTTCGTTCCCACCTAGGGTCCGACACTTTTTTTAGCCCGATTTTTGAAATTTTTTACCAGTTTTTTTAACAGTCTGGTTGCTAATATCGCAAGGATTGCGATTTTGCCGATCGTTTTTAAATAACTAAATAATTTTACTACTGAAAAAGCAAAACCTCGATTTAAGGACAGGGATTTTTAAAAAAGGCCTGTCCTTAAATCGAGGTTTTGCTTTTTGAGCAGTAAAATTATTTAGGTATTGAAAAACGATAGGCAAATATCACAATCCTTACGATATTAGCAACCAGACTGTTGAAAAAACTGGTAAAAATTTAAAAAATCGGGCCAAAAAAAGTGTCAGATCCTAGGTGGGAAAGAACTTTCTGGGGTGTCCTTTAAGGACCATAGCCGTCGCCGACAACGAGAATTTCCAATGTTTGAATTCGCTCGGGACAGTTCTCTTTCGTCTTTCATTGTACTCTTTCAAGTCATTTGAAGCAAGTCAAAAGAGTGGAGTGCTAGACGAAAGAGAACTGTCCCGCGCGAATTCAAACATTTGAAATTCTCGTTGTCGGCGACGGCTATGCTCCTTTAAATCGAGAGTCGACTGTATAGTCAAACCTTGATATAAAAGTCCGTACCTCAAGTTCGTTCCCGGGGGTAGTGGGGTCACTATTAGAGATGCGCACTCCGATTTGCGATATTTTTTCGAGAGGTTTTTTTCGTAATAATTTTGATGTAATTTCCACTAGATGTTATATACCAAAATGTAGCTCAATGAAAGTTAGCTGAGGGATGTGAAGTTTGTTTAACCATACGTTTTTAATCATCATCGTCCAAATTGAACCGGAACATGACGTAAAATTATTTTTCGATTGTCATTTCTGTCATGTTTCGGCTCAATTTGGACGATGATGATGAAAACGTATGGTTAAACAAACTTCACATTCCTCAGCTAACTTTCATTGAGCTACATTTTAGTATATAACATCTAGTCTCAATTACATCAAAATTATGACGAAAAAAACCTCTCGAAAAAATATCGCAAAAATATCGCAAGCCCAAAAATGAAAATCTCTTTAGCGATATTTTTTTGAGAGGCTGTTTTCTAGAAATAAAATATTTAAATACGAAAATCCAATCATACCATGTTGTTAAGCGTTAAAAGTTGTTAAAAAGATGTGTTATAAAAATAAAGCTCTGGCTTAGAAAAGTTGGCTAAAAATGGACTGAACTCAAAAATATCGCAAATCGGAGTGCGCATCTCTAGTCACCATATCGAGGTTTGACTGTAATTTGACTGTAAACCTAAAATTCTACCTTGATCCAGTTGGCGGTGGTGACCTGTAAGACTTGGCCAATCTATCATTTGAACTTCTATAGGCCGCTGGACGACCATCTCTTGCATTATCGCTGCGTGAGTAGACCATAGTAGTTCAGAAGCGACTAAATACACTAGCAAGTTAACTAGAAAATCGATTGGAAGAAGAATTCGAATTTCGAAGAAGAAGCAAGCCATCTTCGCAATACTAAGAGAATATTCCTAGCCATATCCACAAAATTTGGTTTAGACTCTAGACACAGATTAAAAATCCTTGCCAAAATGGGTGAAATTCTTCTTTTAGTAATAAGAAATGTCGAAAATTTTGGTTGGAATACTCGGCCGAACAGTTGACCAGTTGACGCCTCGGATAGACTACCACCATTTTGGGTGACTGGGTTATTATCAAGGCAAGATTGAAATCAGAAATTAGATTAGATTCTGAAGGCTAGACCTTTTTGCAAATTATAGCCAATAAAAATTGGTCAATCAAAGCCAAATATTTTTGATTGCTGAAATTTTTCATAAAATTCCAGTTATGCTATCACCAAATGTTGCAAAAAAACAGATTTTTTGAGAGAGAGAGATTAAGAAAAACCGTTACCTAGCTAGAAAATCTGAAACAGGGAATTTTAGGCCGATTACTCGGCTATTACTACTACAACAAATAAAACATTAAGAAAAACGTAGTGTTGGATATGTATACATTTCCAACTTTACTCATAGTTGGCAAAAAAGGATCGATAATTATGTAGGTTGTGTGTATGCATGGGAAAAAGAGTTGACACATGTTTTGGTGCAGTGTGGCTTTGTAGCTGCTTATTGGTTGTTTTACTGTATTGCGGAAAATGCGGGAATTTGAATGAGAAATTTGAGCAATAGTGCACTCAAAATAAACAACTTTTCTTTATATCGAAATAGCGCCAACTTTTGAAAAGAGCGAAAAGAAAGCAGTAGGTGACTTTAAGTAAAATATGTTGCTAAAATTTAGATTTTGTTGTGACAACATTAAAAAAGTACTCCACCTCTATATACCTTCTATTTTTTCAAACATTTTCAAAAACGAACTCATCAAATCTACAAATTTTAATGGATGAGTTCAAAATACATTAGTTGTCAGGACGTTCATAAGTTTGTTAAAAAAAAGTTCCCTGTAACCCGGCTTTATGAACGAGGGTCAACTGCCGACCATTCTAACTGCCGACCCCCAACTGCCGACCAATTAACAAATTCTATCAAAAGAAGGGTTTTCTTTTTTGGGTAAGAAAAGGCAAAAGGGTAGTATACCTTTTTTGATGCTGTGTAGACGTTTGTGATTTGGGGGGGGGTTTGGTATCCAAGTAGCACCGCAATTTTTTTAATTTTTTTCAAATATCAATAATTATTTTGTAAAAAATGATTTCAAAGACTCAAAAACAGTTTATTTTAAATTTTTTGTGCAAATAATTGTTTTTTTGTGCTCAATTTACAAAAACTTGCCGTGGTCCTCCAAGCTGAATAGCTGGTGGGGATCAAGTTCAAGTCTTTTAGTTGCTATATGCGGTAGGGACAAAACCATTGTGTTTACAAAACCATTGTAAAATTTTTTCATTTTAGGGCCATCAGGTGGCTTTAAAACCACCTACCTGAATCTAGGCGCTTGCTGAAGGGCAGGATGGTATGGAGTTGCACATCGTTGGATGTTTTTTGAACTTTTATACTAACTTAATTATAATTTTTCGGCGCTACTGTAATATACCCCCCCAAAAAGCGCTACTGTAATATACCCCCCCAAAAATCGACCTACTGTCATATACCCCCCCAAAAACCGACTTTTTTAGGGATGGTCAAAAACCATTTTTACACAATAATTTCGCCGTAAAAGGACCAGAAAAGCAATTTAAATGGGATTGCGGGCTGTATTGGGATGGGAAGGGAATAATACAGGGGCCACTTCTCGAGATGGTTGGGATCATTAGAGTAATAATTCTCTAAGAGTCTAAAGGTGCTTTCAAACCCAGGAACTTGTGGTGCAGGCATAAGTATAAGTACTTTTCATGGACCAAGCCCATCAGCGGGGTGGACCTCGTGGGTTTACTCATAGGCCTAGCACTTTTTGGGTGCTAGGCTGAATTTTTGGATGCTGGGCCTCTGGCCTGGCCTTATAGAACGAGGGGAAATGCTCTTCGTGAAAAATAAAGATGTTGAACATAGTTTTGAATACTGGGGCCTACCGCATAAATAACTCTGGTATGCATGTTTTTTCATGCATCCAGAGTCGCTTTCGAGTGATTTGTGTCTAAGGTATGTGGGTGTGCGCATCTCAACTCCAAGCCCCAAGCCCCCTGCGCCCCCGAAGGGGGCGCAGGGGGCTTGAGAGTTAGAGATGCGCGCACGCACTTACCTTAGACATGATTCCGAGAAGTACACTTGATCATAAAATGCATATAGAGTCTATTTTTGCCACGGCCCGAGTTGAAAAACATGGTAAAGCAGCTAAAAAAAGTGGCCCCTGTATTATTCCCTTCCCCTCCCAATACAGCCCATAATCCCTTTTTAATTGCTTTTCTGGACCTTTTATGGCAAAATTATTGCATAAAAATGGTTTTTAGACACTCCTAAAAAAGTCGGTTTTTGGGGGGGTATATGACAGTAGGTCCGATTTTTGGGGGGGGTATATTACAGTAGCTTTTTTGGGGGGGTATATGACAGTAGCGTCAATTTTTCTCTGCATGATATCCCAAAAGAGCCTGTATTTGACCTGCAACTCAACTGCAGTAGCTGTTGAACCCTGCGTTAATGATCTTGTTAAATGAATAAGAGCCTGAGGATCATTTCGACACTGAACTTGTAAATGAAATATGGAAAAAAGTGAACAAATATGGTGTGCACCCAGTGGGATTCGAACCTGTGACCTAGAAAATCGATCGTTTTGGGTGTTTTTCTTTGACTGATTTCATTGATATTTTCTGATTTTTTGTACAAGTGACGTTTTTCAGATACCAAAATGTAGCTAAGATTCTGGGCTTTCATTTAAACCATTATACATAGATAAAGATAGTATGTAGTTGGAGCTAAAATTTGAAAAATATCCAATGATGTCTGATTCCGTGCCATCCTACCAAGGACTGTCCATTTTTTCGGTATTATTTCGAAACTGACGTTTTTTTACAATTTCAATTCGCATGATTATTCACAACCTTATACTTAAAATATAGCCCTACTCCCTGGCGTTATTTTCAGTACATGGTTGTGCTCTACTATGCCGATGAAAATTGCAAAAGACGTCAGTTTTGAAAGAATACCAAAAAAAACGCCTCGAAAATAATCATGTCTTCCCTGTTCAAACCTTCGATAGCTGCCTAACTTTTTTGCAGAAGTTCAGTGTGAAAATATTCTTATCTGATTCCCCAAGAAATTCTGACTCTAAAAAGTCGCTAAACGCGTTGACGAATAAATGAAATTGGTAGAGGTTGAGGCGATATAAAACTAAGTGAGCATCCTTTTGGCTGGTTTCTTTTCGTTTGGTTAGTCATTTGCTTGAAATCCCGAGATTAAGGTATTTTCTGACAGCAAAACAGTGCTGGAAATGCTTTTAGTCGATTTCTCTATAGTTCTTGGCCCTAGAAGTCAGTGAACGTACTGAAATGTAGAGTAAAAAAATAGGTCATGCACACACTGGTATCGAACCTGAGAGTTAAAATATTTGCTCTTCGATGTGCAACCAACCCCCCCCATTGAATGTTCCCACAATGTATCCACATACCTGTTTAGTTTGGATTAACTTGTTACAAGAAACCTATTCTGAACATTAATTTTTTCAGTCCTTTCTACGACCCTAAAATATTGTCTTTTGGTAAGAATTTGATAATCGGTCGGCAGTTGGGGGCCGGCAGTTGGGGGTCGGCAGTTGGGATGGTCGGCAGTTGGGGGTCGGCAGTTGGAATGGTCGGCAGTTGTCCTTTTACTGGCTTTATCCTAGAATACGTTTACATTTTTCCCCTTGCTCCCCTGCTGTTTTTAAATGTTATCGTTGTTATCAGAGGACTAGGACCACGCGTTTTAAATTGTCCCCGGCCAATTCAAAATTTTTGCCTAATCATTCAACTTCTGTACGGATCTTTCAACTTGGTTTCTAACAAACCAAGCCTACAATTCAATTTCAGGTATGGTTTTGTTGGAAACCAGGTTGAAAAATCCGTGCAGAAGTTCAATGATCAGGAAAAAATTTTGAGTTGGCAAGGGACAACCGTTGTCGGAGACGGCAATGGCTCTTTAATGTGATCAACTTAATCTACATGATCACATATAATAACAACAGGTTGAACCAAGCTATCTTTTACAAAAAACAACATGGTTCACCAAGGCGAAAAATAGAAACTTGTATTCGGACAGAACCAATTTCTTGGGTTTCTTGCAAAAAAAAAATCTTCTTGTAACCGACTTTTTACTGGGTAGACTGGTGTACTTGATTTTTACTACTGAAATTTTTGTTGGTGTCATCTATTTTGCTCGCTCTAACTACAAAACCATATGTTCACAATTTTTTATAATGCAATACATTACCAGCCACTTAAAAAATATACATATGATTTGAAGCTGCAGGGATCCATCATTATTTTGCTGTGCATGTGTGTACTTTTGCAAAAGTGCACTTGCTAACTAATAAATAATGTGAAAACGGTCATTTTGCAAGGGAAATTCTTCCTTCTTATCGTTTTTCCCCAGCCTCACTGCAAACTAAATTGCTTGATTGAACAAAAAAGGAAGCAAATAGTTCTGCTTTTTTTTTCACAAAAGGGTCGAAAAGCATTCCACAGGATTTCATTTGCATACCGTATTTTCTCTAATTCCGCCTTTGGGGAGCGAAATTTTTCGATGCTCTACTAGACGGGCGGAATTAGAGAAAATACGGTAATTTGCATGATTTCGTGTGCACGACGCACCGTTGAGTCTTTTTCCACTCAGTGTTCGGCAATACTTTACCTCGATTATCGAAGTCTTTTCTCGGTGGTCTTTGGTTAGACTAGTTTGAAAAATCTCAAAGATTCTGATTTTGTAAAACTCGCGTTAAAACCCGTGAGTCTCGATACAATGCCAGGTAGTTTTTGAAAGAGGGTGTCGTTAAATTCGAAATTGCCGGTACAGTCGAGTCTCGATACAACGCGACGCCGATGTAACTAATCTGAGGACAGTCCCGAAAGGTCGCCGTCTGCATTACAGTCAAACCTCGATAATCCGCCACCCCATGGGACCGATCCGAGGGTGGCGAATTATCGAGGTGGCGGTTTAGCGGGGGTAAACTTTGTTGAGTTTCTCTGACGGCCAACCAAATCGGGCTTATCGAGGGTGGCGGTTTATCGAGGGTGGCGGTTTAGCGGGGTGGCGGATTATCGAGGTTTGACTGTATTTGGCCTTTCCGAAAAAAGACCAGCAGAACCAGAATCATCGCAATTTTTCGAACTATATGAATAACTCACAAGTTATGAATCATAAATAGCAAAAGAGTGGAAACATCAACTTACAAACGTTTCAGACTCTAGGTAGAACCTAACCTAAGACCGTTTTTTGATTCAGGAATAATTATTAGAAAAATAATTTATTTCACCATTTAAAAATTATATTATACAAAAAATGCTAGCCAAATTTCTGCAATAAGACAAATTTAAAAAAAACAGTAAACCCGCAAATGCCCAAAAATATATCACAAGACTCCAAAATTAGGTTTAATGTTTTAGCTCAAGCGTTGGATCTCTTGTTCATGTTGGTCCAGCATTTGTCTCCAACTACATAGTAAATGGCCGGTCTTTTGAATCCATTGAAGCAGGTGGTTGTAGCTGCGGTGTAGGCACCCATGTTGGCATAGTAGATCCAATCTCCCACCTGCCATCGGCTCAGCTCACTCAACTTCTCCACCTGGTCTCTGGAGTCACAAGTGGGACCCCAGACCACTGATGGATAGCTGACTTTTCGCACTGGAGAGCTTGGTTCTTCGGCCTCTTCAAAGAGAGACTGACCCTTGGGCAGGCTGGTGTAGAGTTGAGAGGACAGGCAGCTGAATGAGCCGTACACACCGTCGTCCAGATAGTACCTGCAAGATTCACAGTTAAAGACCTTTTGCAGGATTTCCAAATTTTGAAGTATCATTCGGCATTTTGGGCAGTAATTATCAAAAAAAAAGGCCAAAATCTTATTTCTAAAAAGTTGCTTACATATATCCGTCTCTGTCGGCATCCTCTGGTTTGGTGCTTAGCTTAGAAGCTGGCACTCGAGTGGCTCCAATCACCGCAGCACACACACTAGTGGGTTCACTGGCAAAGTATCTGCCTGGCTCTGCAATCACCTCGACATTTTCTTCAGCCGTTACTGGGAAGTAGAGCTCCAGGGCATCTCGAATTACTGCTGCTACCTAAAAAGAAAATATTTATTTAACAAAATATGTTTTAAAATCTAAAACCTACATCTCTGAAGAACTTCTTTTCGTGGTCGCACCCAGGAAAACCTCCTCCCAAATCCAAGGTGTGCATGTTCTTGTGGCCGATGGTCTTGCCGAGGTCAAACAAGTCTCTGGCAATGCCGATGGCCTTGGTGAAAATATGAGCGTCCTGGCATCCTGACCCTACATGGAATGAAATTCCGACCACCTCCATGGACATTTGTTTGGCTAGGCGAAGCAGTTGTGGAGCGGTTTTGATGTAGTCACACCCGAATTTGATGTCCAGAGGTCGAGTGGCACTTGGGTCAGTCACATCAATGCGGAGAATCACTCTAAAAATTTGGGGCTTAGGTTTGTTTTTCGTTCGGAGTAGGCATGTGGGACTTACTGAGGGTTGCTGTGGTGTTTCTGCATCTTGAAGAGCTCTTCAGCGCAGTCAAAAGTCATTTTTCGGATGCCAATCAGCTCAGCATACTCGATGTAGGCAGGCGTTTTGCAGGTGTTTGCATACACAATACGGTCGTTGTTGGCCAAACTGTGGTTGGTGATCTGGAATTAAAAATTTCACAAAAAAAGTTTAAAATTATGTGTAGTCAACTCACAGTCTCCAATTCAGCTTTGGAAGCACAGTCGAATCCAGCACCAAGTTTGCTGAGCACACTCAACAACACTGGGTCAGTGTTGCACTTCACAGCGTAGAAAGGTTTCACTCTAGGCAAAACCTGTTTCCACTCCACAAATCGCTCGACTATGGTTCCCAAGTTCATCAGAGCAAACGCCTCACTGGACTTTTTCTGAAAAAAACCCGTTGAATTTTTACTGTAAATCAAGAAAATTGGTGAGCTTTTTGCAAATCTTTTTTGAATTCACTAGCTACTTATTTAATTTGATCAATAAATCTTTAAAAAAAACTCACCCCAACCATCTTGCTTAGAGCAATCTGCCGAGCCATGGCCAAAGTGTCGGACACCTCACTGCACTTGTCAGCCAGTTTATCTGAGTTGAAGACCAACACTTGACGGTCAGCCATGCGCTGGATGCTTTTCAACATCTCACTCTTGACCAAGGAAGTGGACAGATTGGCCACTTTGTCCGAGATCTCATCAGCATCATACAGTTTGGAATGCTCTTTGGTGATGGTAGGCATGATCAGGGGGCTGTAGTGCAGAACATTCATGATGCTGAGAGGTTTTGGGTTGGAAAGGATGCTGAAATTTGAAAATTTTGAAATTGGTTTTCTGGTCTAAGCGGGTTCACAGTAGGATAGGTAAATTGAAAAAAAGGGTGTTAGTGAAGGTATGGTGCCTAATAAAGTAGTCTATCCTGTTTTTTCACAGCAGGAGGGACCAAGTCTTTTTATAAAGAAAAATCAGCAGGTGGACCACGGTATATTTTTTAGCCAGCCCAGAACAAGTGATCAGAACAATGATCAGGAAAATTATTTGACCAAAAAGAAAAACCTGAATTTGTGATATTGAAGTGTGAAACTCCAAGCTATTTAAAGGGTGTTAGCTCCACCCTTAATCAAGTCAAAGAATGTCATGATCGGCTAGACACCTACAAACACACACTCAACAAAGCAGAAATGCACTTTTGACTATGTGGTCAATGAATAAAACTAATTGGAAATTCACTTCCAACCACTTTCAGACTGTTGATTTATTAATAGTTATTCTTTGCCTAGACTTTCAAAAAGGGCAAATGAACAGGATCGGAAAAAAGCAGTTTCTTTGGTGACTAGACTACAGTAGTATGAATTTGCTTTTGATGTGTAGAAAAAAATGGATGGAAAGTCAGATAGGTTTGCCTTTTTGACATCTCGCTCTTAGGGCTCTAAAAGAGTTGCTATTTTTTTTCTTTATGTTAGCCGTATTTTGAGTAAATTTTAACAAAGCCAACAATTTCAGCTTTCTTATGTCAAGGGTATGTAATCCCATTTGCAAATTTTTCAAATGACAAAGGATTTTCGGTCAAAAAAAATCGTTTTGAACTTTTTTTTTTGAGAAATACGGATTTCTAGGGGAATTATAAACTAGGGCGTTTAAAAAATATTCAAAAAAGTTTTTTTTTTGTTTAAGCCTCAGCCTAAGCGTAATCGAGAACTGGAACTCAAGGACCCCAAGAAAAGGTAATTTTGGAAATATTAGAAAGTCAATAGTAAAATTCTCGCCCACCCTATTACAGTTGGTACCCCGCCAATTCAAAATTTTTTCCTAATCATTGAACTTCTGTACGGCTTTTTTAAACTACGTTGCTAATAAAACAATTCTTTTGTAAGAATTTCTTACTCAGAAACCATGTTCTAAATGATTAGGTGAAATTTTGAATTCCCGGGCACCACCTGTAATATCGTGGGCATGCCCTTTAAGAGTAGGTAAAAAAAGTAATGCCAAAGATAAGTGAACATGTGACTATGGCTTCTTCATTGTGTTGAAGGATGTCTTTAATGTATTGATGGCGCAGTAGATGAGTGTTAGTAATTGTTGGTTTAAAAATGGTGAGTAATTGTTTTTTTGTTTTGTTTGACCAATTTTTAGTGGTGATTCGGATCAGGCAAATCCGGCGTCAAAAAGTCTAATTTCTTCTGAGAAATCAGTCAAACAATCGAAAATGATTGGAGTACCCTAAGCGGCATCTAGGCTGCAAACGCTTTTTTGAGCAACAGCCACAAATTCTTATCCACTGCACCTTGCATCAAATAAATTTTTAGTCACACAACTTTTTTGCTTTTTTTAAAAACCATTGGGTCAAAGAAAAACAGATTTTTGAGAAATTAAGGAAAAAAACTAATATTCTAATTATTCAAAATCATACATTTAAACTGAATACCACAAATTGAATACTTCTACTAATACCATTGCCCCTTATATAAGCCCAAGTTACTTCCCGAAACTTTGCTCCATACAGCATCAATGACTGATTGTAGGAGATGGAGCAAGAAAGAATTTCGATTCCCGCCCCTAATGCCTTATGAAAAAGCTGTACTTTTACAAGAAGTGATAATATCGACAGTAAAGTAACTTTATTAGTGTTGCACGAGTGAGAAAAGTGCACTTGGAAGTTGCTTTCTACTGTTTTACGGCGCAAAAAGTTGCCCATTTTACGGCAAAGTGCATATTTGGTTGAGTTTAATGCAGGTTTGAGGTTGGTTCTTTGGTTCGAAATTTATTGTTATTTGACAAATATTTTGGACGTAAGACAGATGGAGTGTTTCACTGGTTGTGCTTGATTTACAGTAACTATCACACCTTTTATAATAATTGAAAAGGATGATTTTCCGTATTAACCTGAAAAAGCGCCTAGATTCAGGTAGGTGGTTTTAAAGCCACCTGATGGCCCTAAAATGAAAAAATTTTACAATGGTTTTGTCAATTGAGGCCTACCGCATATAGCAACTAAAAGACTTGAACTTGATCCCCACCAGCTATTCAGCTTGGAGGACCACGGCAAGTTTTTGTAAATTGAGCACAAAAAAACAATTATTTGCACAAAAAATTTAAAATAAACTGTTTTTGAGTCTTTGAAATCATTTTTTACAAAATAATTATTGATATTTGAAAAAAATTAAAAAAATTGCGGTGCTACTTGGATACCAAACACCCCCCCCCAAATCAACTTTTTTCAAAATGTTTCCAAACACTCTATATTGACCTGAAATGGCCTTAGGAGTTCAAAAATGGCATTTTTTTGAGTTCTGTTCAATAAAAAATCGAGTTTTGGGACCACCCAAAATCACCCATTTTGACCATTTTTCAAGGGATTTAGGGCTGTATTAGGGTGGAAATGGACCAAAAAGGGGCCAATTTTGAACAAAAAGTAAGATGTTGAACATAGTTTTGAATACTGGGGCCTACCGCATAATTAAACTCTGGTATGCATACATTTTTATGCATACATTTTTTTTATTCCATTTGGGGAGGGAGTATATGCAAGTAGCGTCGAAACTGCTTTAGTTCCCCAAGCTGAAAAACTGGCGGGGGACAAGTTCAATCGACTGGTAGAGGTCAAGTTCAATTTAGCCTAGAAGCTTGTAAGTCCAGATTTTTTAAAGAATCTAGAGTGACTTACGATTGATTTATAGGATATTTCAAGAAATTTTCCCATTCGATATTTTTAAAGATCAAATTTTAAATTTGTGTAAACGCCAATTAATTTTTCTAGCTTCTGAATAGGCAGGCCTAAATTCACAGAGTAGCAGATAAAAATCGTATTTATGACGTCAAACTTTTTACTACCTTGTCATCCTGAACTCAAGCTGCTTAACAAGATTTTTTTCTTGAGTGAAACATTTTAAAAAGCTAGAGATATAGGCATTCGAACAGAGGAATCTAAAAAGTAACTTTATCTAAAAACCAAAATATTTAGATTTTTATAAACATTTACAGGAGCTTGAATCTTAATTAGAAAGCTAAGTTTGAGGAGTGTTACACGCCCATATATTGTAAACAAATCGAATTTTGCTAATAGAATTTAGTATTTCGGTACTGGAAAAAACATCCCTTTTATTTTTCACAAAAAAATTGAAAAAACAGTCAGCATTTACAGGGTGTAACAAGACAGTCCCTTTTTTGAAATAGCCACAACTTTTGTTTCTAGATCGTTCTAGAAATTGTGTTTTTACCAATCGATTTTTTCTCAACGAAAATATTTTTTGATATAGAATGAGAAAAGCTAGATTTTGCCTTGTCCCACTTAAGGCCCATACCACAGGAGACCAAGCAAAAATTGTTTTTTCACCTCATCTATCAAAAGAGAATCGATCTGTAAAAATATAGGATTTTCAAAATGCAATCTATAAAAAAGGTATCGCCATTTCACAGTAGTAAATTTCTTTTTTCACCCTGTAAAATAATTTTTACTACCGTAATTTTTTTTACGCGCTGCACTTATTATCACCTACTAAAAGCTGTCTGTGTTCTGCACTTTCAAAACTAAAAGTGCTCCTTTTTGTTTTTATATTAGTATTAATAGTCTAAGATAATATTGAATAAAAGTGCATCCCAATGATTGATAGGAGTTGTGTGCAGAGACGCTGCTTTCCGCAGACTGCACCACTTTTTTGTGAACACCTAAAAAAGTAGAGTAGGACACTAGTAAGAGTTGGTTTCACGCTTGTGGTTTGATTTTGCGTTTAGGAAACAAAGTGGTTATAGGAAGTAGAACAGACAAAAGTGTGATTAGTCTAGACCACACAGCCCACACCTTAACAACCATTGATTACTTGGCAGATGACTAACAAGGACTCTTACCAATTGTTTTTTATTTTATACTAGGGTGACTGGCGCCTTATGAGAGCAATATGTGAAGAATCATGGTGCAGTCAACGCTCTCAATCATGACACTCAAGGAACCGGCCAAGGGACGGGATTTGATATCTGCTTAACCCCGACCACCACGTGGGACCCCTACCTGGATATTACTACCTGGGGAACACCGCCTGGGTACCACCACCTGAGGGTAGTATGTCTCCTTGCCAAAATGATTGTGCGCCAATGCGATCCGTCGCTAATGTGATGCTGCGCCAATATGAGGCTGCACCAAATTCGATTAGGTGCCCCTCGAGTTGGCTTCATTTTGTTGTTCGTGACAAAATGATTTCTGTTGGCACCAATTAGCTCTGAGCCATTTTGATACTATATGTCTAGGCTATATTTATTTCTTTTTACGAAGCTGTGCCAATAGTGAAAACGCAAAAACCTAGGGTTGAGTCCTGCTCACTAAGTGGAGATCCACCTGGATAACCTCAAAAATAAAACATATATGAAAAAATAAATTTAAATTAAAAAACAAATCATCCTATCTGAAGCCTAATTGTCTGGGGTGTCGGGTTTGCTAACTATGAAATTTCGTTTTTACTTACCCCAATCTCAAAACCTGGGGTGGTTACCACCTGGTAAGGTGGTTATCCACCTGGATGTACTGGAAAACAAAAGTTAGTTAAAATAAAAAACAAACCTCCTATTCTGATTCAAAATCGTGTGGTCAATTCGTTGTCTTAAGACCAAAAATGCGAATTTACTCACGCGGCCCTTGGTGCAGACTCATTTTGGCGCAAACAACATTTTGGCGCCGCATCGCACTGGCGCAGAATAATTTTGGCAAGGAGACATACTTCCCACCTGGGTAACACCAACTGAGTACAACCACCTCAGGACCACCACCTGGGCACCTCCAATGGGTACCACTACCTTGGTATCGCAGCTCGGTACCACGAATCGAGCACCACTACCTCGGTAACACCATCTGGGTAGCCCTACCTATTTTTTTGTTTCTATATACAACCATCTGAAAACCAGCTCCTGGTACCACTACTTGGGTACCACCTCCTGGGTACCACCAAAACGCGCAAATTTACAATAATTTTATTGTTAATTTTTCTTTAACGATTTGACAATTTCAATAATTTATTTGTTAACTTCTTAAAAACCGGCTCGAGCCGCGATGCTCTAAATTATCACAATCAAAAGAGAACACTCCGTTCTACCGATTTCAAAAAAATGAGCGTGGCATATCGACTCCAGCTCGAGAAAAGTCAAAAAGAAACAAAAAACAGCGTTACTTGATCAGTCCAAATACTATATAAAGATTATTAATTTTTAATGTCTATATACAGAAGCGTGCGTACAAGCCTGAAAATATAATCGAAATGTACTAATTTTTCGGCCATTTGTTGGACAATTTTGATTGCAGCTCTTGTGATTTTAAATTGCTCCCATGAGTAGGTAAGTCAGAAATTTCGCACCACCTAGCTATTTTATTGAATATCTCAGCTTATAAATTTTATTTTGATCTGATGGTATGAGGTAAAAAGGCGACATCCTTTGATGCACTTGGTGTTTGTACTACTCGCGTAAGCGTACTGGAGCAGAAGAGCCTTTCGCACTATTTCTTTGTCAGTTTGGGATTTTGGTGTTATGTTTACATTAAATGTTAAAATAAAACACTGTGCTGCACGTGACCATCCTATGAAGACAGGATAAGGGCAAATTGGTAAAATCATGCTTCTGATAAGGACATTCTGAATAACTACAAATGACAACGACAGCTTTTTGGCAGCTGCTTGATTGTGCTTATGGGTAGGGTAAACTGTATGCATTTTTGTATCAAGCCTAATGAATATGAGAATTTCATATTTTTCAACTTAATTAATTTAGACTTTCCAACAATTCAGAACTACGCGAACCTAATATATTTATATAACATAACTCATTCTTTTTTGCTGACGTATTATTCGAGAGGATTAACCTATGAGTGGACGTTTTTATTATTATCCATAAAATGCTCATAAATGGCCAAGGGACTGAAAAGAAACAAGTAAAAAGACCCATTAATTTTAATTAACACAGAGCCTTTTTGAGTCAAACAAGTTTATGCTTTTATTTGCAACCTTACTGATGACTTTGGCCTTTTTCCCTCGACTTTTGACTCTTTTACATTATAAGGATGTAACTGAAATGTCCTGGCTAATGTCTGAAATCTCACGGTTGTCTTAGAAAATATATGAGTTTTGCAGTAAAAAGTCTAAATTTCGCATCAAATATTGGTTTCGCCTTTTTTAATTTTCTCTTTAAAATATTTAGAACTTTAAAGAGAAATATGCCAAACCAAAATTTGTTTGGAAATTAAGACTTTTTACTGCGAAATTCATATACAGTCGACGCTCGTCATAACGGAACCGAATAAAACGTAAATTTAAGGTCAAAAGTTCGTTCCCAACTAGGGTCCGACACTTTTTTCAAACTGATTTTTGAAGTTTTTTGGCAGTTCTGTTCTTACAGTCTGGCCCTAAATATCATGAAGAATTCGATTATGCCGATTGTTTTACAAAAATTAAAATTTTTTTCTAAAAAAGGAAAAAGTTGATATAACATAACTCGATTTAACAAAAATTCTGTTTTTTAAACGAGTTTTTGCTTTTTTAGAGAGTTAAATTTTGAATCTCTAATAAATGATCGGCAAAATCGAAATTCTTGCAATATTTGGGACCAGATTGTCAAAACAGAACTGATAGAAGCTTGAAAAAATGGATGCCAAAAAGGTGTCGTATTTTCTAAAAAAGCCGGAAATCTGCAGAAAATAACCGGGATATTTAAAAAAAACAGATGACTGAAAGTTTACGTTTTTCAAATCAATATGAAAAAAACCGGCACAATATTGTTGAGCTATAATGCTAGAAAATCCATGGATCCTGACTGCTTTCCTTGTTTGTGATAATTTGCCTTTCTATCTGAATCCTTTATTTTTGATTTGCATTAGCAAACCCATAAACACACACATCCACCAAAAATAGCAGCATATTCTAGGCTATTCTCTTTTTGAGCATAGGAGGCTGTTATTATTGAATGTAGTGGATACTTTGCACGCCGCCAGTAAAAAGAGGAAATGAAAATAGCTTGGGAATAGATTCAAGGAAAGGGCCTTTCAGACCTTTCAGACCCACACCCCAATTTCAGGCCTAGCCAGCCAGGTGCCTGGGGTGCCATGGCGGCGCACTGATTTAAATATTCCCTTTCTTCTATTCTTCGGCTATAGGTTTCAAAATTTGGGTGGGCAAGGTGTTGCCTGCATATGTGTAGACATACACTTTATTCAGCTACAATTGATTTGTGACTAGTAATTGTAATTTTGAAACATTGAAGGACTGATATAACCTGCAAGTGATTAATGTCTTTTTTGGCCTGTTCGTTTATTTGAAACCAGCTGGGGTTTTTTTATTTCTATTACTCATTTTTTGTTTAATTTTAAATTAGCTTTTGTGTGCTAGGGTGAAACATAAAGGGAGACCAAGTCAAAATTTGAAAATATAATTTGTCATTTTTCTCAATTTTTTGAGAATTAACTCCACTATCGTGCTCAGCGTGAAATTATGAGTCAATAGTTCGTATTACCACGCATGAGCAGCGCAGTGTTGAAGATAATCGACCCTTTACATTTATATAATACTTTTCGGCTTGTTTTTTTTTCAAGTTATATTTTAAATTAAAAACATTTAGTTTTAAAAAAAATGTGACTTAAATTATAAGTCTTTTCTACGGAGTATCGAGTGAAATTTACAATTTCTCTTAGAATGAAATTAATGTACGCCATATTTTCAGTCAGTTCCGTTTTCCAAAATATGCCCAGTTTTTTTTTGTTTCCGACTGTTTTATATCTTGTACATTATTTCATTTTTGCTCACAAACCTTTAACAATCGATTGTGATTACCGCATTGTTTTTAATAAGTCGACATGTCGACTTATTTTGCAATCAACCAAAAGTCGGAAAATTTCGAATTAAATGTCGAGATTTTCGGATGATCAACCAAGATTTCAAACCTAGAATCGGCAGTGCTCGTAAGAATTTAGAAAATGAAAAAAACAGATTTTCAATACAATTTCTTTTTTCTGAGTACTCAAAGTAGAGGGTGTCGAGTAATTAAAGATTGTAGGATAATTAAGAAAAATACAGTATACTATTTGGAGGATCCTTGACTTTTTTGATTTGCAGTTTTCATGAGCTTTGGAAAAAATCTAACGAAAATTCCAGTTTTAGTCTCCTATTTTTGAAACTTTTTTGGATATTGGATATTTCTTACCAGCATGTGCAGAATGGAAAAATTGCATTTGCAACAATAATATCCAAACTTCTAAGTTCCTTCTGAAAACGCTCTGAAATTGAGATAGAAAAGAGAACTGATCAATTTTTCAGCGATTTTTTCGGACAAAACGGAAAAATGCCCGCGTTTGGGGAAAAGTGATCGCTTTTTGTGAAAAGGGGCCCGCTTTTTTGTGTAGAAACGGTCTATGACACGGACTCAGTCTGTATATTTTGGCAACTGTATAATATCCTATCCATTTACTGCAAAATACTGCAGTTTCAGCTTCAAGAATCACGCTTTATGCAAACGAAAAAAAGCGGGCACTTTTTCACATAACGCGGGCCCTTTTTCCACAAACGCGGTCACTTTTCCGTTTTGTCCGAAAGAGAAGTGCCCATCGCCAATTCAAATTTTGCACACGGCACTGCGCGCAAAAACCATGATTCTTTAAGACCTAATTTGCGAAAATTCAAAACACTCCTCTGCCAGTGTTATTACCTTAAAAATTTACCTAATAAAAGTCAACTGTAACTCTTTTGTCCAACATCATTAAACAAATTCTTCGGCTGCAACAATAATTTCTCGCACTTCACTGAATACAAACAAAGCTCTCTTTTTAAGCCTAAAAAGTATCATCTATTGTTTTATTTCAGTCCGAATTCTTTTCCAAAATTTTTTTGGCCTAGACTACCTTTGCTTGAATTAGCAGTCTCAACCTTATTGCCAATATCTTTGACTCTCTCTGCTGCTGCCCTACAAACATTATACGACCTCTGAAAGCAAGCTGGCAAAAAGGTTTGGAAAAAACAATAATTCTCATTCGCCTTTGTCTTGCTTCCATATAATTATTTTGCTATTCCATTTTGATCCTACCTTCTTTTTTTCTGGTTATACTGAGTCTAATTATTTTCTATGTTTAGCAAAAAAGTCAATCCATATATTTTTGCTTTTTAATGGATTTATTTTTATTTTACTTCTATCAAAGGGGCATGAATATTTCAAAAGGCAGGTCCAGTGAAATTCAAACGAGTATTGAAATGTCGCATTTTAGTGAAATTCAAGGAAAAAATGTCTTCCATTTGTAATCAAACCGACGACTGACTTTTTTTAGTCCGCCGCTGCTACACCACTGAGCCACTAATACTATTAAATGGTAATAGTCGTTTTCATTGCTTATCACAAGAGAGTACCCATCAAATTTGCATTTCAACATAATTCTTTTTTGAATTGACCTGGTACCTGTCTTTCAAATTATATTACCATCGCCAGCCAGCATGCCCCTATAAAGGTTGTTTTTTTATTAGAAATTTTAGCTCTATTCGAATTTTCAAGAAGACGGCTTTTTTCTCTTCAAGCCACTCTTTAAATATTTTGTTATTTTTAAGGCTTTACTCTTAGGCGTGGGTAGGTCAGTGTATGATGAAAATTCATTTAAATTTTTGCAAAAATTAAGAAAAAACATGTTTGAGTTCGCCCTAACATACACTGGCGTACCCTTGCTTAATTCTGAAAATCACAAAAACATGAACAGATCGACCAAAAAACTGTCTGTCTCTCGTTGAGGGCCTAATTTTTACTTAAAGTACATTGAAAAAATTTAAATTTTACTTAAATTAATATGGAACGAGCCAAAATACTTGCGAACTTCCAAAAAATTTCTGTAGCTAGCTTCTTTCTTGATCTAGTTTCCAAAAAAATAACAGTAGATAAGCTACCTGGGAGCTCTTCGATTGATATAATCATATGAATGGCGAAGCTTTAATCGCGTGGAAAACATTAGGAAAACGATTGCAGATCAAAATATTTGAAAGATTTTTTGGCTCACCCTATTTTTGCTTACCCTGCAATTTTTTTTTTAATTTTTTACCAAAATTTTTTAAAAACAAACTTCCTTGTATTTTTTCTTTTTTTTAAACACTGCTACACTTTGATGGCTAACTTCCTCTTTTTCTAGTCACTTCTTGCAGCTCAATAAGTAAAGAATAAAAGTTGTGACACAAATGTCATATTCTTAGACATCAAACATGTTCATTTGATCAAGACAATTTGTCTGTCATTGTCTTACTTTTTTTATTTATAAACAACAGCTTTCTATGTGTCAATCAGTGGCTCTTCTATATTTTATACGTTTTAGATTACTATAAGACTATTTTAGAAGAGATCCCTTTTTTGCCTTGGTTTTTTGTGATTTTTCAGCTTCAGGTCTAGGCTTATGTTTGCTAAGCGTGTTGTACTGCGGACTCAAACATGAGTTTTAAACAAGTTTGAGTCTATCCTAACCAGAAGCGTAGCCAGAAAAAATTTCAGGGGGGGGCTGAAGCCCCAAAAGGTCATTTTACCCACACCTTTTTCGACTTTTATAGTGTTTTTACAAGAAAAATAAAAATTTCAGGGGGAAGCTAAAACCGGTTAGCACCTCCTCCCTGTATACCTGCCCTAATCCTAACATACGCTGGCCTACCCTTGCCTAAGCCTAAAAATAATAAAAATCAAAATGTGACCAAGGCAAGAAATTGCCCTTTCCCAGTTAAAGACCATTTTTTATCTCATCTTTTTTAAAGTAATGTAAAAATTATAAAATTTCGAATTTTTATGTTAAATTCAGAAATATTTTAAAAAACAACAAGAAACCTGCTTCAACTTTGCAAAACCTTGATCAAAGCATACTAGCATTTTTCAATTTTTTTTTCCTAATTCTATCTGAAGAATGAGAATTTTACTGAATTTGGTGCGAAAATATAGATAGTAGTAACCAGAGAAACGGGTGCTTATTAGCATTACTGCTTTGCACACAAACTGTGGGAATTCAGCTCCCTTGTGACCTCGGGGGTTTTGTGGTAGTGAGAAATTGTGTTGGTTATTAATAATAATAACAGCAAAAAGCAAATTTTGTTGGACGCAGTACGCAGGTACGCAGGATAACATATACATATGAAACATATATACTTTGCCACTTTCTTTTGCTTGGATATTGACTTTTTGTTAGTAGAAGCAAAATTGTTTTATTTTAGACGGTGAGTGCACACAATTTTTTTTATTGTTGAAGAAAATATATTGTTTAGTAAATTACTGTATTTTAGGTTTGGTGTAATAGTCAGTCCAAAAAATCTAAATTTTTTAGAAATAACTCTCTTTTTACTGATTTCGATTTGGAACTCATGTACGAATAAATATACTGCTTTGGGTCAAAAAATCAGTGGAAAACCGAAAATCAGGAGAGAAAAAAATCCGGATTTGTTCCATATTCTGGCTCTACCCTTCTATGGGCACCGATTTCGAGCTTGGTCCTCCTGTTGCTTTTTAATCAATTTTCGCCCAAAACTTTCTTTTTTCTCGTTAATGTTAGGATATCTTATTGAGAAAATTAAAATGCTAAGTAAGCAGTTTTTGAAATAAAAAAAACGTCGAGTTAAAATTTTTGGCGAAAAATTAGGGAAAAACAGCATGCGTGACTAAGCTCATAAATCGGTACTCATTGAGGGATAGGGCCCACATTTTTGAAAATAAAAGATTCCGTCTGAAGACGTGCAGAGCTAAAAAGGCCTCAAAGAGTTTGTCATCTGACTTTCGACTTATTTATAGATACTCAAAAAATGAACAAATATTTAGTCAGTTTTTTGTGCAGTAGGTTTACACTTATCAGCCTATGACTTTAGTCAGATTACCATCTGGCCGATTATTTATTTTGTTTCCCCTTTTTCTTTTCCTTTTTTAAGTTGGCTTCTGTAATTATATTCACATCAATCGTTGTAAAATCCCCTGCGTGTAGTTTTAAATTGTTACTCATGGTTTTTTCAAACATGCTAATAAAGATGTGTTACAATATCCATTGGCTACCAGACAAATTTCTAATATTTTTAGAATTTGTCGCGCGACATTTTCTAATATTTTCGGTAAATTCGGTTGTTTTGTCCCGAATTTACCGAAAAATATTAGAAAATGTCGCGCGACAAATTCTAAAATATTAGAAATTGTCTGGTAGCCTATCCATTGTGTTATGCCAGCATACATCAGATTCAACAGAGAACAATTTAATGTTCTAAGGCTGTAATGAAGACGTAATTCAGGTATTCATGCTGCTAAATTACAAGTAATGGTCAAATAAAACGGCAAAATTGTATTCCATGCAATGCCTTCCGGTAAATAACAATGCGCATTTGCTTGACTCCAAGGATAACCGCTCTATTTATTCTGCTAATCAACTTATTTGGCCTTTTTGAAACCGCCAAAGGTAAACACTTTTTGCCAACAGATCATTTTATATTAACCTTATTACTATTTGAGGCGTCTACAAATGTTTTAGCTGCATGTCCAGATACTATGGACTAACCTGGCAATTTGCTGGATATTCTAGGATCTATATGGAGCCTACCGCGTTCACTGACAACTGCCAGTATCCTGACAAAAGAGGCTCAGAAGTGCCCATACTTATTGTGATGATCACTCTAATTGCATTTCTATGGTCGAGGACTTGCAAATCGGTAACGGTGGCTTATAAGCAGAAAAGTATTGGTCATTCAATACTTAATACTAAACAATACAGTCGACGCTCTCCATAATATTCACACCTCAAGTTCGTTCCCACCTAGGGTCAACGATTTTTTAACCTCAATTCTAAAATGTTTTGCCAAATGTGATTCATGAGTCTAGTCGGAAATATCGCAAGGATTCCAATTTTGCCGGTCGTTTTTTTTGATAGGAAAATTTTTGCCAGTAAGACACACAAGACACTCTTTTAGGATTTAGGTGTAACTTATAGAGGGTGTCGAGGTCTCACTGGCAAAACTTTTGTAGATTGCAAAAACGATCGGTAAGATCGGAATCCTTGCGATATTTCTGACTAGACTGACAAATCACATTTAGCAAAACATTCAGAAAGAAGGTTAAAAAAGTATCGGACCCAAGGCGGGAACGGACTTTAGGGGTGTATGTTATAGAAATCGTCGACTATACCCTTGAAAAGTTCTCGGATGGTCAAACAAATGAGCCTTCTGAAATACTCCATTTTTCGTTTCAGGTATAGGTGCCAAAGGCTATATAAGAGGCTGTTGGGCCAGCATATTTCTTTATGGTTTTAACAGGACTGGCCAAGCAGGTAATACTAGCATTGATTTTTCACGTTTTATACCAAAATATTTTGTGTATTAGCAGGTGCCTTACGCCAACACAATTTTTGCCGAGACTTCAACGCCAGCGAATTGCCCACCATGAACGCAAGAGAAGACAGAAACTGTTTGAGTCCAAAATGAGGTTGTTTAAAAACGCCCTTGCATATAATTATTATTGCGTTTTTTTTGACTCTACTGCCGTATACAGGGTGTCTAATTAAAACTGAACCATTTTTTAAAATATCCGCGTTTATACCTTCTTCAATTGTTTTAATTTTAGTTTTCATCCGGAAATGGACGGATCGATGTGTTCTCTCTGTTAATGAAGTATTTTTAGCTAAAATTTCTTTAAATTATTGGTTGAAATTTTTTTTTGTGATTTCACCGGTCCGCGGAAGCACTTGATTTTTTTTTTGAAAATGGCGCAGTTTTTATTGGACACCCTGTTCAACAAACCCTTCAGCGCAGCGAAAAGCTAGTGTCACATACCCCTCTATTTTGAATAGTTTTAGTTCCAAAAAGTCAGTTAACTATTTTCCTGAAAATTATCAACAAATTTGCAATTAGCAAATTAGCAAGTTTTCTTTTTTTTGGGCAAAAAGTTTAAGATTTTATTTACCCTATTACTTCTAATAGAGTTCCTGGGGCTTTATTTTTATGATTACCTGGCTTTTTTTTATGATTATCTGGCTTTTTCTGATTACTTTCGACGAAAGGCTCTGAGCTGAGAAACGAAGTTTTTGTTTGAACTCGCAGCATAACTGGGTGTGACAGTAACAATGATCATTAGAAAAATCATATAGCTTTTCCAAGGTATATACAGTTGAATTTCTCATTAAGGTTTATCCATGTGTTATCTTAGTTTTCCAAAATTGAAGCTCTAAACCTATGATTTAGCACCTAGACAGGAGATAATAGCTCCAGGCCGGTAAGCGGGATGCCTAGAAACTAGGTTAATTATTTGATGTGTAAGTAAACCACTAGTGGGTATGTAAAGTTTAAAATTGATAAATTAATTTCATGTACCCAGAAAGTACTTCGACCACAAATCTATAGAATGTCACAAAAATTACTTGAAAAATGTCTACACAATCCAATATTTTGTTAAAATTCACAACGACACACATGTTTCTCAAAACAAGTCAGCAAGCACACAAATGTTATAGATAATATTAAAAATGACAAATAATTTCAGTGTATGTTCCTGTGCGGGAAACCTGTGCAACGGTCAGGACTTTCCAAACAGTGCTTCCTCATCCAATGTCTACTGGACTTTCAAAGCGTTTTTCACATTTCTGTGCTTTTGACCCCGTTGATAAGACATTTGTGTATTCTAATCAAATGATGTGTACATGTTAATGTATATAAAAATTTAAATTTAAATTTTAATTGATCTAACACTGCTTTTGATGACTTGGAACTCATCTTCTGAATAGGTTTTGTAAAGCAGAAAAACTGTTTTTCCAATTCTGAAGTTGAGCATATTGGCGCAGTCCACGGACACAAATGAACCAAAGGTTTTGCCTTAAAACATATAAACTTAAAACGGTAAAAGGTAGTAAAACGAAAAAAGCTAAATTTTTGAAGTATAAAAAAGATTGTAAAGAAATTACAAATTTCAGTTTTCAGGAAATTGATGAAAATTCCAAATGGGTAATTTTTTTGAGCACTATATTTTACCAACGATACACTGCCAAGAAGCTCCGAAACTTTGATCACAATTTTCTTTGAGAAAGGCAGCCATATCTGTTGGTTGGGAGAATTTCTGAAAAAGAAATTTTTTACAAGCAATGGATAATTTTACTTATCGGATCACTTTTTATTTTTGTAAAATTTTTTATTTTTTGTAACATATACCTTTTTTGCAATGGATTAGTCCTTGGTATAGTAAGGAACAGCGAAATTCTTAATGACTGGTTTTTCCGAAAGGAAGCGCTTTTCAATAGCAAGATCAACTCATAGACTAAAGAAAAAGAAAACTTGCTCAAATCTAAGCCTTGCAAATCACGAAAATGAACAACAGGGGGATTATGGCATATTTATTTCGTGGGTCCCTCGAACACATATAGAGCCTGACTTTACCTGCGTTTTCACTTCTATACTGACAACCTAATAAAGCTTTTATTTATTACTTTTTTCTAGCAAGTTGATAGAAAAAAAAGATTTTTGATGCAACTTGTGGTATGAATACGACTGTTTACCCAGAAATCTACAACTACTATTATTCACCTTTACTATGACGCTGCTTTCCGCGTGGGAACACTCACTTTTAGGTCACTTTTTGACCACTTTAATTTTCGAAGTTGGTGTCCTTAATTAGGAAACCGCATGGAGGCTCGCGATTGCGCTAATGAAAATCGGGGGTTGGTTAGGCGAAAAAATTTTTCTGGTCAAAAAAATTTTGGGAAAAATTTCTCATCAAGGAAAACTTTTTTTTGGCTGAATCAGAAGTTCGTGTGTAATTTCCATTATTATGCGCTGGAATGTGGCGCGTCGAATAAAAAAAATTTGGGCGGATACGAGACCCGGAACATGGGGATCTCCGTGTTTTGAGTTGGGTACTCAAAACCGAAAATTCGGAAAAACGACCAAACGAAAAATTTGAAGTAATATTTTTGTGGTCTTGAGAGGAAATCAAAATTTTGACTGAGAGTATTGGTTCTAAGTGAAGATTTTATAGTAAATCGACTATGCTGAGCACGAATCTGGCGCTTAAATCACAGGTTTGCAAATCGAAAAAAAATTTGCTCAAAAATCAGTCGAAAAGTGGCTTTTTGACAAAACCACAGGGGGGACCAAGGCATATTTTTTAGTGTCACAGGTTCGAAGCCTGGTGGTGGCTGGAAACGCCCAAATTAGGCCAAATTGCCCAAAAGGGCCAAAACGCCCAAATAGGGCCAAAATGACCGGAAAGAGCTAAAACGCCCAAATTGGGCCAAAATGACCGAAAGGGCCAAAACGCCCAAATTGGGCCAAAATGATCTGGAAAGACCTAAAAGGCTCAAACTGGGGAAAATGCCCGAAAGTGCCAAAACGCCCAAATAGGGCCAAATCACCGAAAATGGCCAAAACTCCAAATTGGGCCAAATTGCCCAAAAAGGGCCAAAACGCCAAATTGGGCCAAAATGACCGGAAAGGGGCAAAACGCCCAAATAGGGATAAAATGACGGAAAGAGCTAAAACGTCCAAATGGGCCAAAATGACCGAAAAGGGCCAAAACGCCCAAATTGGGCCAGAATGATCTGGAAAGACCTAAAAGGCTCAAACTGGGGAAAAATGCCGAAAAGTGCCAAAACGCCCAAATAGGGCCAAAATCCCGAAAATGGCCAAAACTCCCAAATTTTGGCCAAAATCACCGAAAATGGCCAAAACTCCAATTGGGCCAAAATCACCGAAAAGGGCGAAAAAGCCCAAACTGGGGCAATTTGCGGAGAAGGGCAAAAACTCCCGAACTGGGCCAATTTGCCCGAAAAGGCAAAAATGCCAAACTGGGCCAATTCGCCCGAACAGTGCAACAACGCCTAAACTAAGCTATTTACCGGAAAGGGCAGAAACGCCCAAACTGTCGTAAGTTTCTTTATTTTTTTCTAATGTCAACAAACTTTTTTCAATTTTTTTAATAGCTCCGAAAATAAACTAGGGCAGGAGCGAAGCGACCTGCTGGACACCGCATGTGCGGTGGCGCGCCTTCTAGTCTACACTACTATAAGCGCTGCTTTCTACCGGTGAAACACGCACTTTTAGGTCACTTTTTGAAAACTTTAATTTTCGAAGTTGTGTCCTCACTTAGGAAACCGCATGGAGGCTCGCGATTGCGCTAATAAAATGGGTTGGTTGGGCGAAAAAAAATTTTCTGGTCAAAACACTTTTGCAAAATTTCTCATCAAGGAAAACTTTTTTTGGTGCGAAAAAAATTCGTGTTCGCCTAGGATTTTTTGTGCGCCATTTCCTTGCGCGTCGAAAGAGCTAAAATTTGGGCGGATACGAGACCGGAACATGGGATCTCCTGTTTGAGTTGGGTACTCAAAACCGAAAAATTCGAAAGTTTTGAAATTGAAATAATATTTTTGTTGTCTCGAAAGGAATTCAGAAATTTGAATGAAAGTATTGATTTTAAGAGTAGCTTTTATAGTAAATCGACAGTGCTGAGCACGAATCGGTGTTAGAAAACAGGTTGCGTAAGAAAAATTTTTCGTTTAATATTTTCCAACAAATCTGCTGCTGTCCCTTGAGGATCCCTCGGGGATATTCACATATCCGCGGAGGAAAATACCGGGGGATATAGTGGGATAGCACTTTTGAAGCTTGGATATATTTTATTTATCACTGGAGATATACCAGGGGATTCCTGGTGACTAATCGGGAATATAGTGGATAGTACTTCCAAGCTCGGATATCTCTGGTTATCACCTGGCGATATCCAGGGGACTCCTGGTGACTACCTGCGGATATAGTGTATAGTAGCCTAATACTTATATATCCCCAGTAGTCTCCTGGAGTCCCCTGTCATATCTCATTCTAATCCCACGGGAATTCTCAGACTATACTCTTTGCTTGAAAACCGAAGCAAAAATTGTCTCACCTAAGGAGTAGTCGAGGGATTCCCTGGGATTAGAACGGAGATATGTAGAGGACTTTAGACGACTACCGAGGAATTCAGCGACGATTCTAATGAAGTTGGCTAAAAAGGTAAAAGCTGAAGACACAGCGCAGCGTGCTTCTAGGATGATGTAGGATGACACCTGGAGATGATTTCTGCGTAACAGGTGTAACAATTATTCCTAACCAACAGGTTTCATAATTCTTAATTAATGATGGGTTCGCTGCTAATCAGACAATATAAAGCCAGTTTAGTTTGATTATAGCAGCGAACTTAGAGCTACATTATCTTCAATTGATTCCTAGTATCAGATACTCGATGACTTCGAGGAGAATAACTCAAAGGATCACAGGTGACTCTAAATGATCCGGAGTAATTTTGTGTGCCAGTGTAACACATAACATTAAAAGAGGTCTAAATATTCAAATTATCAGGTGGTAAGTTTGCTGCTAATTCACATTTGAAAAACGCAATATATTTGAAGCAGGGAGCGAACGACCTGCTGGACACCGCTATGTGCGGTGGCGGCCTTCTAGTCCACTTTATATGACGGCTGCTTCACGCCGTCTGAAACACTCACTTTTAAGTCATTTTTGAAAACTTTAATTTTTCAAAGTTGGTGTCTTGATTAGGAACCGGGCAGGGGCTCGCGATTGCGCTAATAAAAACTTGGGGTTGGTTAAGGCGAAAAAAATTTTTCTGGTCAAAAAAATTTTGGAAACTTTCTCATCAAGGAAACTTTTTTTTGGTCCAGAAAAAAGTTCGGTCACAAAGGGTGTTTTTGTGCGCCAGAATGTGGCGCGTCGAATAAAAAAAAGATCGGCGGATACGATACCCGGAACATGGGGACTCCCTGTTTGAGTTGGAGTACTCAAAACAAAAAAATTCGAAAATTCAGATAGTATTTCCATTTCAAAATAAAATTTTTTTGTCTCGCGAGAATTCGAATTTAGGCGGGTATTTTGGATTAAAAGAGCAGTTTCATAAGTTTAAATCGATCTATACTGAACAC
>SADC01000596.1:71276-125690 GCA_004194705.1 Ditylenchus dipsaci | reverse complement strand
TCCCCTCCCCAAAAATTTTTCAGACCTCAGCCGGCTGAGGATGAGAGTGGGGATAGGGGGGGGGCAGAGTGAACGAGACAAGTACCAAATGTCTGAGTATAGAATACCACTCCAAGCCCACTCGTACCTCAGCTAGCTAAAACTCAATGTTTCTTGAAGGGGCATGCTGGTCGCCGATGGGAATATTTTAAAAGGCGAGTACCGTATAACCTCTATTAAACGGGCACCCCTACAGTTAAGGTTTTTCAAATTTGCTTTGCTTTTTTAACCCCAATATTGTTTATTTTTCGAAAACGGACTACCACTCATTTTGTAGAGCTTCACGAACTCTACAAAATGAGTAGTCGTCCGTTTCGAAAAATGAACAATATTTGGGGTTAAAAACACAAAGCAAACTTGAAAAACTTTAACTGTAGGGGTGCCCGTTTAATAGAGGTTAAACGGTAACCGTGAAATTCAAACGAGAATAAAAATGTCATGTTTCAGTAAAAGTCAAGGAAAACGATTGCATCCAACAGGAATCGAACATCGACCGATCTCGAAGTAGGCCAACGCTTTTACCAGTGAGCCACCTATAGCGTTATCATTTTTCATTATATTTCGCCGGCAGAATACTAAACAAAAATAATTTTCTAAATAATTATTTTTTTTGAATTGACCTGGTACACGCGTTTCAAAATATTCCCACGGCGGCGAGCATGCCCTTTAATACGCAACCAACCAAAAAAGCGTGACTCTGGACCCTTTAAAGGAACAAAACACTATTTTTTTTAATTTATTTGCCAAATTAGGTCTTAGGTAAGTTTGTGCTCAAGTCTTTACTTTTCAAGCCAGCTAGAAACCCCTCAGACCCCCCTCCCCGTTCAAACAGGTTATGGGGTTATAATTTCATACCCACACCCACATACACATTCCTTAAACACGAATCACTCGAAAATTATTTCAATTTTCCTTCTCGGAAAATGTCCATATTTGAGATTTTGAGATGTGAACCATGAGTTAATAAGCTTACACTTACCATTTTATGTGAGCTTTTAATTTTCGTAACACTTCCTTTATTTACAATATTTTTTTGAAAAGTATAAGATATGAAAAATATGCAATAAATTGCAGGAATAGTAATAGCTGCCACTGTACTGCTGACATTGTCTACCAGGTTAGTGTACTAAATATGGTTTTCATTAAAAAGAAAAATAATAATAACTACAAACATTTTCATCAATGTCCTCAACATATCCAGCATATGGATTGAATACCGAGATGAAGTCAATACTGCTAAAGAGGCGGGCTTCACAAACAATAGATAAAACAGAAAATAACCGAAAGCAACAGAAATCCAAATGTATGTGAGCCAACCTTAAAAATGCTTAGGAAAATGCTTTATAAAAAATGCTTTAAAAAATGCCTTGAAAAATGCTTTAAAAAATGCCTTGAAAAATGCTTTTATAACTTTCTACGAGACACTTCTTTGCAGACAGACACTTTTCGTGGCCCAAGTATTCCAGCTGATTTGAAATACTTAGAGCTTTTTTTTTGTATTCCAAAAAAAATATGGCTTTTTTCGCTTTTTTGACCAAAAGAAAGACTTCATCAATTTTAGTGTTGAAATACCGTATAACCTCTTTTAATCCCCCAGGGGGATTATTTAGCAACCCCCCTCGGAGGGTGGGGATTATTAGAGGGTGGTGGTTGGGGATTAATAGAGGGAGCAGGATTATATTTCAACCTCTTCAGCACCAAAGGCGCCAGAAATTTCTGAAAAATTTTATTTCAAAGACTATTATTCTAATGTATGGAATTTCTTCGAATTTGTCTCGCGTGTACTTGACGTCTCGCTTTTCGCCTCACTTTTTTGCTCATTTTTCATTAGTTTTTTTTTCTGTGTGAATTTTTTATGTATCCACAAAGCTACTTGACCTCCGAAAAGCGACTTCACACAGCCGAAGCGTGAACCCTATTAGTGCGAATGTCTTCCCACCATTTCTTCTCGTCGCTTCTGGTGGCGATGCTGCAACGCCAATATCATTATTTCGTAAACATTGTTAGTGATATAGCAATCGCAATAGTTGAACAGGTGGTTTATTGTTTATAAATAATAAAGATGACACATTTTCTTTCATCCAGATGTCTTTTTCTATGAACTAGGGTTGGCCAATGGGCATATGCCCGGTCATAAAAAAGAAGAAAAAGAGTTGCACAGAAAAGAAATACGCCCCGAAGGGATCCCCTGAAAATGTGATTCAGCTTCAAAATATCCCCCGGGCATATGCCCGCAAAAATACAGAAAAAAATACACCGCGAGGGTGTATTTTGACTAAAGTTGACGTATGGGCATGCCCCGAGCATGTGCCCGGGCATATGCCCATGGGCATATTCCTGGCATCTACTCATACGACATTTTCGGTCAAAATACACCCTTCGCGGTGTATTTTTTTTTCTGTATTTTTGCGGGCATATCCGGTGGATATATTAAGGCTGAATCATATTTTCAATGGGTCCCTTCGGGTGTATTTTTTTTCTGTGCAACTCTTTTTCTTCTTTTTGTTTTAGTCCGGGCATATGCCCATTGGCCAACCCTACTATGAACCTAGAAGTGCAAATGCTAAGAACACAGGATTAAGTGGTTCGTTTTGTTCATTCATTTTGGCACATTACCCAGTATTCATTTCCTTTGTTGAATTTACGGATGCAGTTCACGGCAAAACTAAAGGCGCCAGCATTTGAGGTCGCTTTAAAATGGGTGGATCGAGCGTGGCGGGAAATTGACAAATCGTCCAACGGTGGATCTCAATATTTCAACGCAGTTACTCAGTTTGCTTCCTCGATCAGGATCAGAAGATACGCAAATAGCGTGCTTCAAACCAGGTAGATCAATCGAAGCCCTGGAAATTTATTGCAAGATCAGAAATAAGAACTAGGTCGAGATGGCAGGGCGATGAAAAAGAAGGCTGCTACTCTGATAACGAAAACGAAATCTTCTTTAAAACATCAATAAAAATAGCTGTTCAAAATAAAAGATGAATGTTATTGGTCAAGTCACGTTTGTAGAATGACAATTATTGAGTTTTAACATGAAATTAAGTAGAAAAACATTAAAGAAAAAGCGGCGCAGCCGCCCTTAAAATTGGAGAGGGGGGGGATTATTAGAGGTGGTGGATTTTGTTCAACCACCCTCGGGGGTGGGGGATTATTAGAGGGTGGGGGTTTAATAGAGGGTGGGGATTAATAGAGGTTATACGGTATGCTTTTTCAAAAGAAGCGGGAAATTCATTTACGCATCGTCTAACAAGGAAAGGATCCTGACTGTGACCTGGCGAACTTCGAAGAATTTTTTTTCTTGTAGAGCGTGCCCAAGTTGCTGACAAATCTGGATCTCCAGCTCTGAAGTCTAAAAAAACGTGGTGTGAGGGTCACTCGAAGTTCTAAAAACACCTCAGTAGCCATATCATGCTTTTTCATAGCTGAACTTTAAGCCATGGGTAACTCCTAACAATTTTGTTGGCTTTCAGATCTGGGGAGCCAGATTCATAGGAACTTAGGTACGCTGTACAGAATACGCGCGTAAAAAATTATCCATATTACGCCAGGTCACAGTAGTAAGCGCACACCAGTGGCCGCCTACGGTTTTTGTACAGGCCTGTGAAAAGTGCGATTCCACAATATCCTTCTTGCATGTCGGCGCTCTAAACAGTTGAGCTATTGGTTCGCCGCAGGCCTGTTTCTTATTTCTCTACTATCTGCCTTCCTTACACAGTCTGAGTCCCTCCCTTGTAAGTGACCGGTTCGAATCCTCCTGGGTGCACACCCTATTTTTTACCCCATTTTTGATATTTAATTTCACAAGTTTGGTATCAAAATTATGATAAGTCTCTTGACTATAAACAAGGCCATCAGCGCAAAGTTTCACAACTGCCGTGGCCAATATTTGGGCCATAGCCTGCCTGATACCGTCTGTTGTCCGAAAATCCACCATTTTGGCTTTTTTTGACAAAAGCTGGTTTCAGGTAGGCTCCACTGGTGGATACTACCTATTTTGATAGAAAAATTTCACCACCGTGTTCAATTCGATACTGAACTTGTAAATAAAATACAAAAATATGATGTCCACCAGGGGATAAGATTTTAAAAAGTGTATCTTTTATTGTCAAACGAAACGACAGATTCAAGGCTCTAAAAACCCCTTTTTGGAGTTTAAAAAAAATTCTATGCATTTCAAATCGGCTGATTTACTTGCACCACTCTATGCTCCGGAACTTTTTTTTTTGAAAAAGGGCCACACTTAATCGAGAGGCGTGGCTCTTTTCGGCCAAACTATTTTTATTCACAAAAAAGATCGAAAAGTTGGAATCCTCGGAATCCTCCAACCAAAGACCACTGGCAAAAAGCATTCTAAATCCGGGATAAAAAAAGTGTCGGACCCTAATGGGGACAATTCTTTTGGGGTAACACTTAATCGAAAAGGGGCTGTAATAGGAGCCCTTTTTTAATATAAGCCTACGCCTTACCTATTTCCACACCTAAGACTCTTCTCACTTAAGCCTCACCTATTTTTGACCGATATTTCAAAGTTTAGGACATTTTTGATTTACAATTTCAAGATTTTTAGGAGATTAGGTACTTCTATTAGACACATTATGGTATTTTCTCCAATACATCGGCAACCTAGCACACTCCCCCCCCCTCCCGCCCTAACCACTAATTATAAATCGTGTTTTTTAGCATTGTGATTTCGATTTATTTTTTTGAAGACTGCTTTTAGGCAAGTTACCCTAAATTTGTAGGATGTAACTAAAATGTTGCCAGTAAAATCTGTATTCTTGCCCCTTTTTCGGTAATAAATTTCAGAAAAAAACAAAATAGGGGCAATAATTCAGATATTTATGGGCTACAATTCAATTTGATTCAATTTTGTAACGCATTTCACTGGTTACAAAAAGCTTGTAATTTGATAAAAAGCACTTTCCAGAAAATCGGTCAAAACACAATGCCAAAAACCCGATTTTGAACTGGGTGGGTGCCGACATATAAGAGAAAGTATCACATTAGCTATATTCGATTGTAAACCAAACCTTCCTCTAATCCCCGATCAAATCCTATTCCAGTGTTATTCTAGACTTCCAACTTTTTATCCCCCTACTAAACTCCCCTTGACTACTAAATTTCCGTCGGGATATAAAAGTTTTATCCGACAATTAAAATATTTTTGCACTAATAAACTTTCATTCGACTACTTGAGTGCATTAGCTTTTTTTTTTTACAGAAAGTACAAAAGTTTTTTTTTACTTTTGAAAATTTACCGTTAAAAGAGTTTCGCCTCCAGCCTTGCCGACATCATGACTAAACATCGATTCAAAGACAAGATTATTTCAGCTACGGTCTCAATAGCCCACAGTGCTTAAATCGAAACATATAATGATATGGCTTGAACCTCAAATCGAATTACAGGTTTCCTAATTCAAACATCAATTTGTGGAATAAAATCTTAATCTGAACTCAGTATGAACTTGAGTCAATAATCTTTATTTTTTACTCAAAACTTCATCAAAGTTCGTTCCCGCCTGTGGTCAGACTCTTTTTTAACCTAAGTTTTTCAGTTTTTTTTATCGATTCTCTTTTGACAGTCAGGTCTTAAATATTGTAAGAATACTCAATTTACCGAAGAATCAAATGTTGGGTTTTTATTAATCACTCGGTATGGTGACCCCTGTTTCAAAATCAGGTGTCTTAATCTTGTAATTTATTTTTTTTCAAAATGATCAGCAGAATCGGAATTTTCACATCATTTAACACCAGACAGTAAAAACAGAATTGATAAAAGACTTCAAAAATGAAAAATTTAAAAAGTGTCAGACCACGAACTTTTGGTCGTTCCGGTAAATAAAATAAAGACTAAATTGTTAATAAATAAAATGGGTGTAAATAAAAATGACTCACATAATGCGACACAGCCAACCACATACGAAAAAGTAGGAGAAGAGCAAAACACAGCGCCTACTAAAGACAAATAGCCGTTCACATAGCCCAACAGACAGACATTACAAACATTTGCAATGCTCATAAAAAGCAAAATCTTGTAGCAAGAGTTCGCCCTGTGCTTGTGAATCGAAAGTTTGCAGGGCACATACAAAATCTAAACTGAAACAATTTGCGACCCTACTGAAATATGCACAAATCCGCCCCCCCCCTCTCAAAAAGCTGCTGTAATATACCCCCCCCTTAATAATTTCATGTCTTAAAAATTTTTGATACTTACCTAACTTTTTTTGGAGAAATGCTGAAATTATTACCTAATGCTAGGGCCTGAATCTAATGCCTAGGGCCTAAAGCCTAAGCCTAAAGCTAAGTCCCCAATGAGTGAGCGATTTTTTTTTGACTTGTTTGGGCCTGAACGGCTGTAGATTTTTTTCTCGGCCGAACTATTTTGTAGCTGAGATTTAAAGATACAAAATAAAAAATTTTCCAGTCATATATCACTGAGAAAGTCTTGATAAAAAATGCGTTTATTTGCACTCTACAGCTCACTAAATGAGTGCAATGTAGAGTGCGATGTAGAGTGCAAATAAACGCATTTTTATCAACAAATTTTCAGCGATATGTAGCTGAAATTTTTTTTAGTGCGTAGCCCTACATCTCAGCTACAAAAATGATAAAAAAAAAGAAAAAATGTTCGGCCGAAAAAAAATTTACAGCCGTTTTTTGCAATTTACATCGCACTCTACATTGCACTCATTGGGACGTGCCTCAAGGGCTAAGCCTAATTCCTAAGCCTAAAAATTATTGAGGACGGGAGGGGAGGGGTGGTATTTTCGCAAAAAATGTATTTGTGGTCCAAAAATTGAAATTTTTAACCAAAATTCTGAAAAATCATAAGATTTGAGTTTCAGATAAATAAAAATCTCATAAATAAGTACAGATGGAAGTCCGGCTAAGGAGCGAATTTCAAGTTCGAATATTTAATTGAAACTAAACAAACATTGTAATAGTGGCCAAAGTGATGAGTAAAACCGGCTTGTAGAAATGTTGACGCTTTTCTATAGCTACTTCTTCAATGTGAAAATGGTTGCAATTGTAGAGACGAGCATACTCTTGCGGTTCAAATATCAGTTTATTCATTGCTAGTCTTTATCAAATAAGCTGCAACCTAAATTTTTGCTTCAACGTGAGTGAAAGACGTAAAAAAGAAGGAAAATTTTTTTTTCGAAATTTCAGTAAGTCACTTGATAGCTTGTCAAAGAACTGAGATACAGGGCTAAATTTTGATGTGAAAACGTTTAAAAAAAATGAAAACTTTTTGAGATAAGAACACATCATTACAATTTGACGGGGTGAATGAATAATTGGACGGGGTAAAACAATTTAAGCTTTGCCATTTTACTGAAACAAAATATTTCACGAAACAAAAATAAAAAATGTAAACAACAATGGGAACTTATTTCGCTAGGGGGCGCATTTTTCACTTATTTAAAATCATGGTTAAATGACTCCTAACTAACTTTTATGTGATCAAAACGATAAGCAAGTTATTTTGTGATACTTTGCAAATAAAAAATTGATTTTTTGAAAAAACAATTTTTGACAAAAAAAATGACTTTTTGCCTTGGGGGACCAAGGTAAATCCACTTGTATTAAAGGGGCATCCGTGCCCGACACGGCGAAAAGGCGGGACCAGCACTTTTTTTCTTTCTCGATCAAGTTTTACATGCATACGCATTCAGATTTTTTAAGTTTTCTGCCTAGTTTTTAAAAGTAGTGTAGGGTCATTAATATTAGATTGACGCAAACGAGTGAAAAATAGAACTTTCAAAAAAAATTGCTGTCCCCGCCTTAACTTTTGAAACGCACGGGCATGCTCCTTTAAGGTATTCTACCCTGTTTTGGTCACTGGAGCTTGGCAAAAGAGCCACTTATGCATTTTCAATCAAGAGTCTTGCTCGGAATTAAGTCTGAGGTAAGTGAGTGCGCGCATCTCTAACAATCAAGCCCCGTGCGCACCTTCGGGGCGCAGGGGCTTAGGGCATGGAGTTGAGATGCACACCCCACCTACCTTGACGCAAATCACTCGAAAGTGACTCTGGATGCATAAAAATGTATGCATACCAGGTTTTTTATGCGTAGGCCCCAGTTAACAAACTTTGTTTCAATTCTTTTTTTAGTGACTTAGGGGTATTGAAGTACCTTTTTTTTGGTGGCTTACCTTGGTCTCCAAGTCAAAAAAGCAGATTTTGGTCAAAAGATTTTTTTTTTCAAAATCGATTCTTTATGTGGAAAAGTGTCAAAAATGACTGTCTTATCGTTTTAAGCACATAAAAATTACTCAAGAGTCATTTAAACATGATTTCCAGTAAGTGAAAAGAAAATTTCACGATACAAAATAATAAAAATTGTGGATTTCGTGTCGAGAATCATATCTGTTACAGATAAGAGTGAATCTTTTGACAGACCAAAGTGAATCTGTGACAGAACAAGTTTCGCCCCAAAAAGCTCACAAAAAAGAAAACTTGTCTTGCAGGACAAAATTACTTTCACAATTTTCTACGATTATATTATAGGAGAGTCGATTTGCTAGCTGGATCCGGACAAAATTATGTTATATCGAGATTTTATGTTACAATCAATTATGTTATATCGAGAGTATTTTGGCTAAATTTAGTTCAGACATCTAAGTCAAAAAAAAATTATGTTTATATAGAGATTTATGGTTACAATCAAATTATGATCATAGTGGTTCAGCCGTCAGCCGGGCCCGTCCAGGACGGCCGGGTTTCGGCCGGCTGTGGGCCAGCCGGCGCAAAATTTTAAATCATGGACGTAATTGGCGGACGGCCGGCAACGATCCGGCCGGCCCAATTTTGACGTAAGGACGGGACGGCGGACGGGATGCCGTACAAATTTGAAAATTTGGACACCTATGGTTATGATATGTCGAGCGTCCACTGTATTAAAGTTGTAACAAAAATTAGATAAAGTACCTTTTTCAACATAGAACATTAAGACCAACCCCCCCCCCAAAGTCAAAAAAATTGCTTGACCTCCCTGTTATTTTTGTAAAAATTAAGGCTCAGTCTTGTCAAGGGTTTGCCAGCGTATGTTTACAGACTTAAAATGCTAAAAAACTCGTGTTTGAGCATTTCTAAACACGCTAGTCAATTTTTGCTAAGCATAATCGCAAAAAAAATAAATAATCACAACAAAAACAGAGGGACAAAGCAAAATTTTTTGAAATTTGGGGGGGGGGGGGTCGAATCTCAACAAGAAAGTGACGGGGTTGAAAGGCCTCTAAACGATCAAGCAATATTTTTTAAGCACTTCAGTCATTTAAAAATGATTTTCATGCAAAAGGTCAGCCATACCGAAAATTCACCGCAATTTACAGAGTCGGACATGGCCTCATTGGCATCTTATTATACCGTTTTATCTCAATAGCTCGAACAGTCTCCAATAGTTTGACAGTCTCTAATAATGGACACCCCCAGAAGGGTATTCGAAAATAACCTGACATGTGAGCTATTAGTAAAAATGCGGTAGTCATGTTGACCTTAGAAGTCAACCTTTTTCAAATCGGCCATTTAGAGCAAATTTCGCCCTCTCTCCCTCTTCTTCTAATAGTAGCCCACCAAAGAGGGTGGTTAAAAACAAAAAAAAAGCACCAATCAATCGGACCATTGAAGCCTATTTAACCCCTTCTTAATATAGAAAATCCAGCCTTCAAGCTACTTTTAGACAAAATATAGTAATCAAATATAGAGGGACACCTCTATTCCCACTCACTCAGTTAGTTTCAGCGGTTACTAATCAACATGCTCAACTCTGTCTTTTGCTTCAATTAAGAAAGAGTAAGTTTTTTTATTGTTTTGTATTCAGTGCATTTTGAGGAATAACAGAGAAGTTCTGGTGAGGTTGTTGATGTTAAACTTTTTTTCTATGAATTGGTATATTTATTCAAGAATTTTAAAAGATTGTAGTATAGTCAAAACATTTTTATAGGCACTGGAAACGTCTTTAAAATCGAAATCAAAAAAAACAATACGTAGGCTTAATAAAGTAAAAGTGAAGAGTTTTTATTTAACTTATACAGTCGACGCTTCTCCACGTGATCACCCAAAAAGTTCAATCCAACTAGGGTCCGACACTTTTTTAACTTAAATTTAAAAGCCGGCAAATCGAAATAATCAAGATATTCCGGACTAGAATAGCTGTGAGTTTTTGGTGGAGACTAACGCGCGTAATTTTTTTTTTTCGAAATTTTTTTTTCGTTTTCAAAAGACTTAGAAATTTCTTTGTTTACACATGTTTAATCACTTTTAGACGACAAAAATTTTTTTTGGTACAAAATGTTTGAAAAAAAATTCATCTTGGTCTCCAAGCTGATTAAAAATAAATGAAAAGAATCAGCCTTGGGGCCAAGTTAAAAATATGATTCAAACATTTTTATACCAAAAAATCTTGTATTAAAAATGATTAAAATGTGTAAACACATAACATTCCTAAGTCTTATGAACGAAAAAAAATTTCGAAAAAAAATTTACGCCGTTTAAGTCTCACAATTTTGGATCAACCTAATATTTTGTTATACGAAACTGCCGTAAACATAAGCAATTGTTGTCAATTTCAAATTCGATCAAGACAGAAATCATTTGAATTTAAAAAAATTAAATTGATTTTTTTAAATTTTTTTGTCTTAAGCGGAATTCGAAATTTGACAGCGGATTTTTTATGTTGGAGAAAAATTTTATCAGCAAAATCGATCAGCTGAACTCCAATGCGGTGGTCAAAGATTGAGGGTTCTCTGGCAAAATGCGAGTTTCACGTCAAAATTGATTTCGAAGCTTTTTTTTTGAGAGTCTTGCTGAACAATCCCTACGGCGTCTTTTTATCATAATTCGAAAATGTTTCTGGCGCAGTTTTTTGGCTCTGTCGAATGACATACATAAAATATAACAAAATGACGTTATCACAGTTTTCGTTTGCGTTCTTAACACGTAAATAGGGTTGTTACCAACGGTTTATTCGATGCAGAATTTACGCTGAGCACGCCTTGTTTTTAGTTTTTTCAAAATTCGCACTTTGAATATGAGAACGGCTCAATTTTTGAAACCTTGTTTTTTGCGTTTTTAAGCTATCGTTATTTTCATTTTTCTTATGATTTCTATAACGTTTGTTCTTTTTTTAATACCGTTGCAAAGCCAGAATTAGAGCTTTCCAACGGTATATCCCAATGCCAAAATTAATTCGAAATATTGTACTACAAAAAATGATGATTTTCGTCATTTTTTGTAATTGTGTATTTTTGAATAAGAAGCGAATTTTTTTTGCGATTGTAGAAATTCTTGAGTCTCTAATATAGCTCGAAGGAAAGAGCAATTCAAATGGAACTTCTTGTGCAAAAACAGTGAAGTAAAAACATGGCAAGAAAACAGGCTTTCTTAGTGTTTACAAGCTACCAAAAAAGTTCTAAAACGATTCTTCACGTAAAACTATAATTTCGCTAGACAAACTAGATTTTGACATCCGAATCGTGTTTAGCTGTCGATTTGCTATGAAACTGCCCTCAAAGCTTACAACTGCTGTGAAATTTCGAATTCCGCAAATCTCATATTTTTGAAGTTTAAATGTTTTTGTCTTGAGCGGAATCGCAAAAAATTTCGCTTTCTTATTCAAAAAAACTACGATTTACAAAAAGTGACGAAATCTTCTTGTTTGTTGGTAGTACAATACTTCGGAATTTTTTTGGCATTGGGATATACGCGTTGAAAGCTCTAATTCTGGGCTTTCCGACGGTATTAAAAAAAAAGACAAAGTTTATAGAATCATAAGAAAATGAAAAATAACGATAGAACTAAACCCCAAAAACAAGTTTTCAAAAATGAGCCGTTTTCATATTAAAGTGCGAATTTTGAAAAACTAAAAACACCAAAGGCGTGCTCAGCGTTAAATTCTGCATCTAAATAAACCGTTGTAACAAACCGGTATTTGACGTGTTAACCATAAAACAACCTTTTCGAAAATGACATAATTTTTCTTTGAAGTAAAAGGCTTTCATTGAATTGTCATAAATACTTCAATGATATCTCATTAGAAATCTGAGATTCAGGGCTGTCAACATAAACATGAATAAAAAAATTAGAAATGCTTTCAAACAACCTTAATAAAAATTTCTAGAAAATAGTGATTTTCTAAAAATGTTTTTTCTGGAGTTTTTTGAACGAAACTTGAAAATCTAAAAAAACAGCGTGATTTAGCACGTTGTAATTTCACGTCAAAAAAACCGCATTCACAGCCAGCGTTTTACGTGTTAATACTTATTTTTGCGTAACAAGATAAAAGAAAAAGCGCTAATAGAATATACTATCCTAACACATACACAATAGAAGCCACTTTAAAGGGTCAACTGAGTAAAACAGGTAAAACCGAGTAGCACAACTAGTCTTTCCTTTCAAAGTACATTCACAATAAACAAAAATTCCGCACCCAGACCCACTCTTCACCCAGCCCATCACTCGTGTTCACAAAAAATTTGAACTGGTCAAAAAGTGACGAGTGCGAGGGTGTGTGCCGGTTTGAGAGCTGTTTGTGAGCATGCCTATAACTTTCAAAAAATTCAAGTAGCTATATATTCTAGTAGCTTTGGGGGGGGGGGTGGAGATGTGAATATTTGAGTAGCGTCGAAGATACATTTCCAAACAGTTTGTGTATTAAATTTGAACTTTTTTCAAAAATACAAATATTAGGTTGGTGCATAAGTTTTAAACCAATACAAAAGACTTTTTTTGCAAAACGAATTTCTCTTATACACAAAATCCAAAACATAGGTTTTGTAGCCCTGAATCTCCTCTTTCCAATGGCATATTTAACATAGCTTGGATTATTCTGGATAACTCACCATTTGGGTTCCAAACACTTGTCTGGTCATTTTGAGAAGGTTACCCGCGTTTTCATCACTTTAACTGGTCACATGTTTTATTGAATTTCGAGCGTCACGACAAATTTTATCACCATGTTGTAGCGCAGCTCAAGAGCTACAACACCCAAATTACAGAATGATTTTTGAAAATCTGAGTATTGAGATATGGTTTTTGGAAAAAATCATTTTCTTGAAAAAATGACGAAAACGCAAGTTTTTGCCAAATTTTTCTGATTTTGGTGATTTTTTAAGAAAATGATTTTTTCCAAAAGCCATATCTCAATACTCAGATTTTCAAAATCATTCTGTAATATGGGTGTTGTAGCTCTTGAGCTGCGCTACAACATGGTGATAAAATTTTGTCGGACGCTCAAAATTCAATAAAACATTTGACCAGTTAAAGTGATGAAAACGCGGGTAACCTTCTCAAAATGACCAGACAAGTGTTTGGACCCAATGGTGAGTTATCCAGAATAATCAAGCTATGTTAATATGCCATTGGAAAGAGGAGATTCAGGGCTACAAACCTATTGTTTGGATTTTGTTATAAGAGAAATTTTCGTTTTGCAAAAAAAGTCTTTTGTATGGTTTAAAACTTATGCACCAACTAATATTTGTATTTTTGAAAAAAGTTCAAATTTAATACACAAACTGTTTGGAAATGTATCTTCGACGCTACTCAAATATTCACAACTCCACCCCCCCCCTAAAGCTACTAGAATATATAGCTACTTGAATTTTTTGAAGTTATAGGCATGCTCCAATAGCTCTTCAAACCGGCACACACCCTCGCACTTCGTCACTTTTGACCAGTTCAAATTTTATTGTGAACACGAGTGATGGGCTTGGGTGAAGGAGTGGGTCTGGTGCGGGATTTTTGTTTATTGTGAATGTACTTTGAAAAGGGAAGACTAGTTGGTGCTACTCGGTTTTTACCTGTTTTACTCAGTTGACCTTTAAAGTGGCTTCTATTGTGGTATTGTTTAGGATAGTATATTCTATTTAGCGCTGTTTCTTTTATCTTGTTACGCAAAATAAGTAGTTAACACGTAAAACACTGGCTGGAATGCGGTTTTTTGATGTGAAATTACACGTGCTAAATCACGCTGTGTTTTTAGATTTTCAAGTTTCGTTCAAAACTTCCAGAAAAAACATTTTTAGAAAATCACTATTTTCTAGAAATTTATTTAAGGTTGTTTGAAAGCATTCTATTTTTTTATTCATTGTCTTAGTCTGACAGCCCTGAATCTCAGATTTCTAATGAGATATCATTCAAGTATTTATGACAATTCAATGAAAGCCTTTTACTTAGAGTTGCTTAATTAGCCGGGTAATTAAAAATTATCCGGATAATTATCCATAATTAGCCGAAAACCAGCTAATTATGATTTTATATCGGTGATTTTGATCAAAAATTGCCTAAATCCTTGAATTTATACATAAACCAACTTCATTGACAACTATAATACATATCAACTCATATCATGGCGGTTCAATCATAATCATCGAGGAATAAATCAATATCGGCAAAAATTTTGTTTATCTCAATTTCTGTTCCACTTCCGTTTTTCCTCTTCGGCGTTTGACGTGTGCTCCTTCTCGAATAGTCGGCGTACCCTTTCAGGTTGGTTTACTTGGTCCCCAAGGCAAAAAGTCGATTTTTGGTCAAATTTTTTTTCTAAAAATGGTCGTCCGCGCCCTAAAACATGTTTTCTACACGTATCAACCCTTGAAATATCGAAAAAAGTGGTTAAAACTTGATTTTGACCCAGTTCAAGATTGTGTGGTTTAGCCATACGAATTCTCCCCAACACATTCTTTCATTGATTTTTGATAACGGCAAAATATACGTTATGATTTTGGAAAACCATAACACCGAGTCTAAGTTCCATATCAGGACAACAACATTTTGAACAACTATTTAATTCTGAGCAACATAATTATAATTAGCCGTATTTTATATGGTCGGCTAATTACGAATAATTAGCCGGATAATTATCCGATAATTATCCGGATAATTGTCCAGATAATTATCCATCAGCAACTCTACTTTTACTTCAAAGAAAAAATTATGTCATTTTTTCGAAAAGTTTGTTTATGTTTAACACGTCAAATACCGGTTGTTACAACGGTTTATTCAGATGCAGAATTAAACGCTGAGCACGCCTGTGTTATTAGTTTTCAAAATTCGCACTTTGAATATGAGAAAGGCTCATTTTTGAAAACTTGTTTTTTGGGTTTTAGTTCTATCGTTATTTTTCATTTTTCTTATGATTTCTACAAACGTTTATCTTTTTTTTAATACCGTCGAAAGTCCAGAATTAGAGCTTTCCAACGGTATATCCAATGCAAAAATAATTCGGAAATAATGTACTACCAAAAAAGAATGATCTTCGTCACTTTTTGTAATCGTAGTTTTTAGAATAAGAAAGCGAAATTTTTTGCGATTCCTCTCAAGACAAAAAACATTTAAACTTCAAAAATACGAGATTTGCGGAATTCGAAATTTCACAGCAAGTTGTAAGCTTGAGGGCAGTTTCATATGCAAATCGACCATGCTAAACACGAATCTGATGTCAAAAATCTAGGTTTGTCTAGCGAAATTATAGTTTTACGTGAAAATCGTTTTTGAACTTTTTTGGTAGTCTTGTTAAACACTAAGAAAGCCTGTTTTCTGCCATGTTTTACTTTACTTTTTTGCACAAGAATGTTGCATTTGAATTGCTCTTCCTTCGAGCTATAGTAGAGACTTAAGAATTTCTGCAATCGCAAAAATTTCGCTTTCTTGTTCAAAAAACTACGATTACAAAAAGTGACGAAAATCATCCTTTTTTTTTGGTAGTACAATATTTCCGAATTATTTTTTGGCATTGGGATATACCGTTGGAAAGCTCTAATTCTGGGCTTTCCAACGGTATTAAAAAAAAAGACAAACGTTTATAGAAATCATAAGAAAAATGAAAATTAACGATAGCTTAAGAACGCAAAAAACAAGGTTTCAAAAATGAGCCGTTTCTCATATTCAAAGTGCGAATTTTGAAAAACTAATAACACAGGCGTGCTCAGCGTTAAATTCTGCATCTGAATAAACGTTGTAACAACCGGTATTTGACGTGTTAAGAACGCAACGAAAACTGTGATAACGTCATTTTGTTAGTATTTTATGTATGTCATTCGACAGAGCAAAAAAAACTTGCGCCAGAAACATTTTTGAATTATGATAAAAAGACGCGTAGGGATTGTTCAGCAAGACTCTCAAAAAAACTTCGAAATCAATTTTGACGTGAAACTCACATTTTGCTAGAGAACCCTCAATCTTTAACACCGCATTGGAGTTCAGCGTGATCGATTTGCTGATAAAATTGTTCTCCAACAAAAAAAAATCGGCGTGCCTATGAAAAGCTAAATTAGAGAAATTCTCAATGAACTATTTGATGAAAAAGACATTTGCTCAAATAAGGGTTTGCTCAAATAACCGATGTTATTCAGTGATTTCCTACTAAATAACATCGGTTATTTGAGCAAACCCTTATTTGAGCAAATGTCTTTTTCATCAAAATAGTTCATTGAGCATTTCTCTAATTTATCTTTCATAGGCACGCCAAAAAATCGCTGTCAAATTTCGAATTCCGCTTAAGACAAAAAAATTTAAAAAAATCAATTTAATTTTTTTTAAATTCAAATGATTTCTGTCTTGATCGAAATTTGAAATTTGACAACAATTGCTTATGTTTAACGGCAGTTTCATAAACAAATATTAGGTTGATCCAAAATTGTGAGACTAACGGCGTAATTTTTTTTTCGAATTTTTTTTTCGTTTAAAAGACTTAGAATTTATTTGTTTACACATTTTAATCATTTTAGATAACAAGATTTTTTTTTTGTAATAAAAAGTTGAATCATGTTTTTAACTTGGTCTCCCAGGCTGATTTTTTTCATTTATTTTTAATCAGCTTGGAGGACCAAGATGAATTTTTTTCAACATTTTCGTACCAAAAAAAAGTTTGTTGTCTAAAAGTGATTAAAATGTGTAAACAAATAAATTCTAAGTCTTTTGAACGAAAAAAAGTTCGAAAAAAAAATTACGCGGTTAGTCTCACAACTCACAGCTAGTCTAGTCCGGAGTATCTTTATTATTTCGATTTTGCCGGTCATTTATGTGAATAGCAACAGTTTTGCCAAAAACATGCGCGGCTCTCTCCATAGTGATCACCTAATTTCCAAAAAGATGATCACTATCAAGAGAGCCGTGGGTCTTTTGGCAAAACTGTTGCCATTTAAATAAATGACCGGCAAAATCGGAAGCATTAACATACTTCGGACTAGACTAGCCGAAGATAAATGGCAATAGCTTTTAAATTTTAAGTTAGAAAAGTGTCGGACCCTAGTTGGGATTGAACTTTTTGGGTGATCACCATGGAGAGCGTCGACTGTATAAGTTGGAATAAGCTCTTTACTTTTACTTTATTCAAGCCTACTGTATTGTTTTTTTTTTGATTTCGTATTTTAAAGACGTTTTCAGTGCCCTTAAAAATGTTTTGACTAATACTACAATCTTTTAAAATTCTTGAATAAATAAACAAGTTCATAAAAAAAAGTTTTACACATCAACACCGTCACCAAAACTTCTCTGTTATTTTCTCAAAATGCACTGAATGCAAAACAATAAAAAACTTACTTCTTTCTTAATTGAAGCAAAAGACAGAGATGAGCATGTTGATTAGTAACCGCCTAAAACTAACTGAATGAGTGGGAATAGATGATCCGATGAGGCCATGGCCGATTCTTTAAATTGCGGTGAATTTTTCGGTATGGCTGACCTTTTTGCATGAAAATCATTTTTTAATGACTGAAGTTGCTTAAAAAATATGTGCTTGATCGTTTAGAGGCCTTCAAACCCCGTCACTTTTCTTGTTGAGATTCTCCCCCCCCGAACCTCAAAAAAATTTTGCCTTGGTCCCCCTGTTGTTTTGTGATTATTTATTTATTTTTTTTGCGATTAGGCTTAGCGAAATTGACTAAAGTGTGTTTAGGAAATGCTCAAACACGAGTTTTTAGCATGTTTAAGTCTGTCTAAACATACGCTGCAAACCCTTGCCTAGACCTGAGCCTTAATTTTCACAAAAATAACAGGGAGGTCAAGGCAATTTTTTTGACTTTTTTTGGGGGTCTCAACAAGATCAGTGCCTAAACCCCCTGCACCTCGAAAAAGGTTGAAGATGGCTTAAGACCTCCGAAGGCGAAGTTGACAAAAAACGAGGTTTCGGCTATGTTGAAAAAGTGTACTTTATCTAATTTTTGTTACAACTTTAATACAGTGTACGCTCGACATATCATAACCATAGTGGTCCAAATTTTTCAAATTTGTACGGCATCCCGTCCGCATTCTCCGAGTTTTCGGCCGCCCGTCCGCCGTCCCGTCCTTAACGTCAAAATTTTGGCCGGCCGTTTTCGGCCGGCCGGAAGGTTGCCCGGCCGCCCGCCGTCCCGTCCATGATTTAAAATTTTCGCCGGCTGGCCCACAGCCGGCCGAAACCCGGCCGTCCTGGACGTGCCCGGCTGGACGGCTGGACCACTATGATCATAATTCGATGCAACATAATTCTCGATATAACATAATTTTTTTTGACTTAGATGGTCTGAACTAAATTAAGCCAAAATGACTCTCGATATAACATAATCCACTAAACATAAATACGATATAACATAGTTTTGTCCGGATCTAGCTAGCAATCGACTCTCGCTATAATATAATCGTAGAAAATTGGTTAAAGTATTTTGTCCTGGCAAGACAAGTTTTTCTCATGTGTGAGCTTTTTTGGGGCGAAAATTTTTTCTATCACAGATTCACTTTTTTTGTCACAGATTCACTTTTTTCTGTCAAAGATTTCCTCTTATCTGTAACAGATATGATTCTCGACACGAAATCCACAATTTTTAAGTTTTTTTTGTGTGAAATTCATTTTCACTTATTGGAAAATCATGTTTAAATGAATCTTAAGTGACTTTTATGTGCTTAAAACGATAAGACAGTCATTTCGTGACACTTTTCCACATAAAGAATCGATTTTTGAAAAAAAAAATTTTTTGTCCAAAATCTGCTTTTTTTGACTTGGAGGACCAAGGTAAGCCACCAGAAAAGGGTACTTGAATACCCCCCCTAAGTCACTAAAAAAATAGAATTTGATCATAGTTTTACTGACTGGGGTCTACCGCATAAAGAAACTCTGGTATGCGTACATTTTTATGCATCCACAGTCACTTTCGAGTGATTTGCGTCTAAGGTATGTGGGTATGCGTATTTCTAACTCTTAAGCCCCCTGCGCCCCTGAAGGGTGCGCAGGGGGCTTGGTAGGTTAGAGATGCGCGCACTCACTTACCCTAGTCTTATTCCGAGCAAGACTCTTGATTGAAAATGCATATAGTGGCTCTTTTTGCCCAGCTCCAGTGACCAAAACGGGGTAGAATACCTTAATACAAGTTGATTTACCGTATTTCCTCTAATAAGCGCGCATGCTCTAATAAGCGCGCACCCCTACTTTGAGGGCTTATATCTCAGCTCAGAGAAATTTTCTCTAAAGCTGTTTAGTGCATTTTCTTAACTCCCGCGAGCTCTACCGATTCCACTTTTCAGATTTTGGTTGAGCACCCGAAATTTTCGAGGTTGACCCAAAATTTTTCAGATTTTTGGGGGTTTGAAAATAAGCGCGCATGCGCGCTTATTAGAGGAAATACGGTATCTTGGTCCCCAAAGACAAAAAGTCATATTTTGGTCAAAATTTTTTTTTTCAAAAAATCAATTTTTATGTTGCAAAGTATCACAAAATAACTTGCTTATCGTGTTGATCACATAAAAGTTACTTAGGAGTCATTTAAACATTTTTTTTAAATAAGTGAAAAATGCGCCCCCTAGCTAAAAAAGTTGGTTAAATCTTAAGGCGGATAATTGGCAAGAACTGATTTCTGAACTTTAATTCTCTGTAAACACGGCCCTATTGGACTTTAGGGGGCCATTTTTTGCCTTGGTCCCCCTGTTGTTTTTTTGCGAAATATGCCTTGGTCCCCCTTGTTGTTTTTAAGGTGATAATATTGAAGGTGATCATGTTAACCATAATCAACCTGATCACCATAATCACAGTGTTACAGTAACCATAATGAACAGGGGGGGGCAAGGCAAAAAATGGCCCCCTAAAGTCCAATTAGGGCCCTTACTTAGGGCCCTTAATTCTTTGTTAACACTCATCAATTTTTCTTCCGCTAAACAACTTTTTGTGTCGCTGGAAGTCTTTCTCAGCTGTAATTATATGATGAGCTGCTAAGGTTGTAGCAAAATCATAAAGCCATTCCAACACAACGTATGTGTTTTTTCTATAAAAAACAGGTAATCTTCCTTGCCTATCTAAAACAATTTTGTATTTGATTTGGCCTTTGTTCACTACAATACGACTGTTTTCAGTAGCGGAATTTGTTTGTACGATTCTCTAATACTTTGACAAACGCTTTTTGCATTTTCAAACTCTCTAGTTTGTTCAATCAAAAGAGTCATTTCTGTCATAAAAACTTTGAAGCATTTTTTAATGCCGTTTGTTACTGCATCAACTTCTTCGTGTAGATCAATACCAAGTTTTACCAGCTCTTTAGTTTTGTTCTTGTATTTCAGTATAGTTTCTTGTCTCTCGTTTAGCACTTCAAATTCCAGCTGTTTTGTCACAACATAACTTTCTGTAAATTTTTTAACGTTTCTTCTTGTTATGCAGCTCGGATTGTCAAAAAATTATAGAGAGTAGCATATTTTTCTTTTCCAGACGTTTCTGTATAAATGAAATATTTGTTTTTATAAAAATGATTTTTTGCAATAGAAAGCTATCCCAGCAATTTTTTCTGTTTTTCTGCCTCAGCCGTCTGCCAGGTCTAAAAAATTTCCTCAGCCGTCAGCCTCAGCCGGCTGAGGTCTGAAATTTTCCTCAGCCTCAGCCGTCAGCCGGGCCGAAATTTTTACCTCAGCCATCAGCCTCAGCCGGCTGATGGCTGAATTTAACCTCAGCCGGCTGAAGTCAGCCGGCTGAGGTTACCACCCTGATCTCAACCCCAAGCAACCAAGCCCCAATCCCCCAAGCCCCCAAGCCCCCCGAGCTCCGATGCACAGGGAGCTTGATGAGTTAAAGATGCGCGCACTCACTTACCTTAGACATGATTCCGAGCAAGACTCTTTATCGAAATGCATAAAAAGACTCTTTTTGCCCAGCTCCAGTGACCAAAACGGGGTAGAATACCTTAATACAAAGTAATTTAGCTTGGTCCCCATTTTATCCCAATTTTTTCACAAAAAATCTATTTTTGTGTGGAAAAGTGTCGGAAAATAATTTTCTGATCGTTTTGAGCATAAAAAATTTACTTAAGAGTCATTTAAACATCTCTTTAAAGAAGTGAAAAATGCGAAAAAAAAAAAAAATGATCTGCTAAATCGGAATCCTTGCGATATTTGCGACCAGACTGTCAAAAAAGAAATGGAAAAAATTTGAAAAATGGGGCTAAAAAAAGTGTCGGACCTTAGGCGGGAACGAACTTTTGGGGTGTATGTTATTGGGAGCGCCGACCGTATTGAGCCTATCTATGAACTTTCTTTATTCTAAATTTCTGTGGATTCAAATTCTCGTAAACAATTGCAAACTTTTTCTGGCTAGGATACATTTGGCAAAAACGAAACTTGCAAAACGAAACTTGGCAAAACGAAAGTTGGCAAAACGAAACTTGGCAAAACGAAATTTGGCATAACGAAACTTAGCAAAACGTAAGCTGGCAAAAATCAGCTTGGGGATCAAGGCAATTTTTTTTGGCATTTTTTACAAAAAAAAAATTTTTGTTAAAAAATGCTTAAACGTGTATATAAATGCTTTTCGAGACTTTTGGGAAAATTTTTTCTGCTAAAACCAACAGGGGGGGGGGGGAACCAAGGTGATTTTTTGACAACTTTCGTTTTGCCAAGTTTCGTTTTGCCGACTTTCGTTTTGCCAAGTTTCGTTTTTGCCAGATGTATCCTAGCCCTTTTTCTCTGCTTCGATAACCTTTTGTGCTGCGAAAATTGACTGCAGTTCTTTAAATTTTAAAGAATACGGCATTAAGTGTTCCCTCAGTGGTTCAAAATCAGATTCGGTTTCTAAGCGATACATAATTAAAATCGACTTTTTATTTTTGTATTCAGTGAGGGCTTCTAAAGCTTTTTTCTTTTTTCTTCCTCGTAAAATGGATCCATTGGGAAAAAGGCAATTTTTCGTCCTTTTTTGTGATGAGTGCTTCTTTGTTTCTAGCCTCTATGTAAAGTTTTTCGAATATTCTATTCGCTTTATCCACATGATGATGCTAATATTGTAGCAAACTTATAGAGTTTTTTGGATGTCCGTAATTTGTTTGAAAAGTATTTAGGTTTGCTGATTTTTGTTGTGACACTTCTAGTATTTTTTCAGGTCGATTTTAATTTCAGTGTCATCCAGTCCATAAAAATTAGCATATTTAGAAGAATATCGACAACAGGCATAAATGCCATTACTCGATCAACTTCCAGATTTAAATTAATTTGAGGTCAACTAGCTCTTTAACTTGACTTATGAATTCCGGTAGTTGACTCATAGCTTTTTCTTTTCGAAAATCTGCCTTTTCTTTTTGTCCTTTAATCCATGCATTAACTGGTGGACAAAAAGTCCTTGGACAAATTTTGAGCTCACTTTTGAAATAAAAATTTAACGATGAGAAAATTCCAAAAATAGGTTTTGTAGCCCTGAATCTCCTCTTTCAAATGGCATATCGCTTTTAGCTTGACTATTTAGGATAAGTCACCATTTAGATCCAAATACTTGTCTGGTCATTTTGAGAAGGTTACCAACAATTTTATCACTTTAACTGGTCGAATGTTTTATTGAATTTTAAGTGTCACTGCATAATTTTATCACCATGTTGTAGCGCAGCTCAAGAGCTACAACACCCATATTACAGAATGATTTTGAAAATCTGAGTATTGAGATATGGCCTTTTGGAAAAAATCATTTTCTTAAAAAATCACCAAATCAGAAAATTGGCAAAACTTGCGTTTTCGTCATTTTTTTCAAGAAAATGATTTTTTCCAAAAAAACCATATCTCATACTCAGATTTTCAAAAATCATTCTGTAATTTGGGTGTTGTAGCTCTTGAGCTGCGCTACAACATGGTGATAAAATTTTGTCGTGACGCTCGAAATTCAATAAAACATTTGACCAGTTAAAGTGATGAAAACGCGGGTAACCTTCTCAAAATGACCAGACAAGTGTTTGGACCCAAATGGTGAGTTATCCAGAATAATCAAGCTAAGTTAAATATGCCACTTGAAAGAGGAGATTCAGGGCTACAAAACCTATTGTTTGGATTTTGTTATAAGAGAAATTTTCGTTTTGCAAAAAAAGACTTTTGTATGGTTTAAAATTATGCACCAACCTAATAAATATTTGATTTCAATTCTTTAAAGCCTAATAGTTTTTTACGACATTTTTGACCGTAGTTTGGTTAAAATACTGAAAAAATGATAAGTTTGAAACATTTTTCACATTCTAGGGCAAACTGCACATATAACACTCCTGTTTTACACTATTTTGAATTTTTGTCAAAGTAGAGGTTTCAAGATTTTTATGCCCCACCAGGCATTTGATGTCAGCGCCAAAAGTTTAAATTAAATGTTTTTTTGGCCGAGACATAATTCGAGACGACTTACAGTCAAACAGTTTAGCCCCGGTGAACAGCACACATTTAGTCAACTGTTAGACTCGTCCGGTTATATTATGAAATCTGGAATACACATGTATAGGTGGGTACTAGGACCATTAGGCTTGTGACTCCTCTTCGCCTTCTTAATCCTGTTGTGTATTCAAGGATGTGATTTAAGCGCGTATTCAAACATGTCTTTTTCAATAGACATGTTTAAGCTTGTCCTAACATACGCTGGCCTACCCTTGGCTGAGCTCGAAGCCTGAAAATTTTCTAAAAAAGTTTTGGCGGAAAATGACCTTTTTCTTGTTTATTTGCGATAAATCGCCAATTGAGCAACTCTTTTTGTTAAAAGTCGACCCTTTTCTAATTATTCAATTTTCGTCACTTTCCTTGTTAAGACACTCCCTCCAAACATCAATTTTTCCCCTGGCTTAGGCTTTTCTCAACAAGAAGATGCCCAACTTTTTTCGAAATAATCAGTTTGAACTATCGAAATTAATTCTTTTTTTGATTAATAAATCCATTTGAGAGTTCTACTTTCAAAGGATTCAATAGTGGTCCTATCGCAGAAGAGGTTGCCAAAATTTGCCTTGGTCCCCCTGTTGTTTTTTTTGCAAAATATGCCTTGGTCGCGACAGCCCCTCTCCCACCCCCAACAAGGCGACCAAGCTGTTTTTCAATAAAAAAATAACAGGGGCACCAAGGAAAATGTTGGCAACCCCATCTGCACTGGCGTCAGATATTTGAGAGCCCTGCTTTCAAAGGATTCAATAGTTCAAAATAAATAATTCTGTTTTTGGCTCATCCATAATCGAATTCATCAATAGACAACACCTCGTAAATAAAAATTTCAGCTTTGAAACAATTGTTATTTAAATTTATTTTTACATTTGGTTGGCAATATGTTCTATAACCTTCAAGACTTGGAAATTATCTCTCTTTTTGCATTAAAATAAAATTTATTTTACACAAAAAGGCAAAAATTGTTTCAGAATGATAACTGCCCTTCTATGTCGACCTTTTATGCCGAGTATTGCTCAGGGAAGTTCAGTGATGTCAGAAAATGTGCTACTTCTGCTCGCTGGATTTGTACTACTAGTCCGTTGGATGTAAATTGTGCTGGAAAGTATAGAGTAAGTTTGACTTGAAATTTTTTTTAAACACTAAAATCACACTGAAATTTTTTTCAGAAAACTTCTGACCGGAGCTTGCGTCTAACTTACCAGATGGCTAGAAGACCGACGCATATTGGTGTTAGCAAAGGTTGCATGACTTTCCATTCGCAAAACTTGGAGGGGTTTCGTCAACAACAGGTAAGGCTTTCGGAACTCCTACACAAAGTGCGCCCCAAAAATCTGCCTTGGTCCCCCTTATTCTTTTTTCTTGAAAAACGCCTTGGTCCCCCCTGTCCATTAGAGTTAAAATAATGTTGTGATCATGGTGATTAGGGTTAAATAATCACCTTGAACATGTTCACCTTCAAAACAACAGGGGGACCAAGGCATTATTTCAAGAAAAAAGAACAGGGGACCAAGGCAGATTTTTGGGGCGCACTTTGTGTAGGAGTTGCAGGCTTTCTTGTTTATTCAAAGTTTTTTTTAAATATCACGCTGACGCCTTGAAGATCGTTTCGTAGCACCTCGAAATATTGTAATACTGTATTCTCTCTAATGAGCGCCCGAGGTGCTTACCGTATTCTCTCTAATAGAACCACATGTGGTTCTATTTTTTCAACCCCCTTGGGGGATGTGTTCTATTAGAGGAGTGTGGTTCTATTTTTCAACCTTCTGAACATATTCAAGAATTGCAGCATACGCGCATAAATCCTTTTTTACAACAAAATTCGGACTTGTTCTGGTTTAGGGGGACGCTCATTTATACTATACTTTTTATGTATCTTTGTTGATTATGGCAGTCATGGTTATATCGATAATCTATATGAATAGTTTAATAAGTAATTTCGTTGATTAAGGTGATTATGTCACCCTGGTCACCATAATCGACTTGATCAACCTAAAAAATAAAATAAATATTTAGTAAAAATGGGCGTCCCCCTCCACCCAAACCAGAACAGCTCCCAAAACTCATCAACACTCTAGAGATATCTTTATTATTAAACACATTTTCTTGCTCTTCTTCGAGATCGATCTCTTGTATCAGCTCAGCCAAGTTCTTCTCATCACGCGTGTGCTTCACCTTGCCTCGATTACTCGGAACCGGTCTAACTTTTTTGAGGCAGTGGATGGCGTTGTCCTCACATCCATCGTTGGCATTGGGAACTCCGCACGATTCGAATGATTAATTATGAGCTTCTTTCGAGAGATTCTCCAGGCTTCCACAATCCATTGGAGTTTCACGGCCGTCGGCGCAGCTTGAGAGTGTTGAGGGGTGTGGTTCTATTAGAGAGTGTGGTTCTAATAGAGAGTGTGGTTCTATTTCACATACCCCCTTGGGGGTGGGTTCTATTAGAGAGTGTGGTTCTAATAGAGAGTGTGGTTCTATTTCACATACCCCTTGGGGGTGTGGTTCTATTAGAGAGTGTGGTTCAAATAGAGAGTGTGGTTCTATTAGAGAGAATACGGTATTTTCAACCGTCCGAAAATCAAGAAAACTTTGGGTCGATCTCGAGGTTTTCGGGTGCTCAAAAAATACAAGAAGCAGAATCAGTAAAGCTCGTGCGAGTTAAAAATGTCACAAACAGCTCTGTAAAATATATACTTTATCGTGAAATACAGACCCTTAAATTGGATATTGATTTTTTTTGGTCAAATTGAATCTTTTTTGGTGCAAATTAGATCTTTTTTGGTGCAAATATTTTTAAGATTTTAGTTTTGCGTTTTTATTACAACTTTTTTGACCTTTTTCAACATGTGTACACCATCAGGTAACCCTGCGATTCTAGTTTCTTACGAATATCATTCGTTGCAATATATTCGTAAAATGGGGGCGCAAAAAAAAGTATGAACCAAATTTTTTTGACCTTTTTTATACTTTTACCTTTATGTGATATATTTTGCAGAGATTTTTTGGTAAACAATAGCTTATTAGAAACTAGAATCGCAAAGCTACCTGATGGTTCAATCATTTTGAAAAACATTGGAATTTTGACCCTACCGGAGTATAAAACCCTCCCTTCCTCTCCCTTCCCTTCCTCTAACCCTCCCTCTCTTGAGTTTTGAGCTTTTTTGAAATTTCAACTTTTTATGTCTTTTTTGATCTCCTGAGGTGATTCTGGGTCGATATAGGCTGTTTGGAAACACTTTTAAAAAATTCCAATTGGGGGGAGGGGGCCGGGGTAGGTATACTCCGTTAGCGCCGAAATTTTTAGCATAAAAACGCAAAACCAAAATTTTAAAGCAAATTCCACCAAAAAAAATTATTTTGCACCAAAAAAAATAAAATCCCGTAAATTAGAGAGAGTCTATTAGAGAGAAGGCGCTCACTAGAGAAAATATAAACCTTGCTTAACTCGACCAGCAGGACCGTTTTCGTTACGTTCTATTTATAAATTTAGACTCTTTCATTTTCGGTGTGTTTTGTCAAATGCAATTTGTCAGCTTAGTCTAAATATCGCACAGATTCCTATTTTGAAGTTCATGAGCCCTACTTCTCAATGGGGGGGGGTTTCGCCTTGGTCCCCCTGTTGTTGTGAGTTTTTAGGCTAAGGGTCAGGCAAAAGTAGGCCAGCGTATGTTAGGACGAACTTAATCATGAGTCAATTCATGCGTCAATTTTTCTTTTTAGAGCTATTTTTGCATCATAAGCTTAACGATATTCGCAAAAATTTGCAACAAATTTTTCCAAAACGTGAAAAAAGTTCATGCACCTGTCCTGAAAATTAAAATAAATTTTTAGCCTGTAACTATTGCTCAAGATGAAGTGGTCGTTCGATTATGCGGGGTATGTTCTACAAGCATTTGACAGCTCAAGGAACAGAAGTCAGTTTTTTCAAGATAATATTAACGAATATAACCATGTTTATTCAGTTTGTTATTAAAGACGGGCAATGCACTTTACGTGGCTGGATTTCTTCAATATGGCAGGCGGTTGAATATTCGAAAGTATGGATTTTATTTCCAAATTTTTTATAAAAAACCTTTAGACTTTATTGGCTAATTGGATTCACAGAAGAGCTGCTTTCAAATCTGCTGAAGCAACCAGTCAAGCTGGAGATCCAGTTTGTAGTCAGCGATAACGATCTTACTTATACAATGATTTGACATGTTTTATAGTTGATTATTTTTGTAGTTAAATCAGAATTAAAACACTACACATTCTTTTAACAAAGTTTTTTTGGTTCTAGTTGGTTATTGGGACCCATTTTTTACCCCTATTATTTTAGTTTCCCTATTTACTCCCGAGGAATTCCAAGTCCCTCTGTGTTTTTTCTTGAAAAATGCCTTGGTCTCCCCTGTTGTTTTGAAGGTGATCATGTTCAAGGTGATCATGTTAACTATAATCACCATCATCACCATGATGACAACATTATTATAAATCTAATGGACAGGGAGGACCAAAGCATTTCAAGAAAAAACAACAGGGGGGGTCAAAGTAACCAAAGGGGACCAAGGTAAAAATGGGTCCGATAACCAACTAGAACCTTTTTTTTGCCTTTTAACTACTGTTAGCTATTTTTTCCTAATCAATGATGTTAATAAGAACGCTAGGCCAGTTCGCACCGCTTTGATACTTTTCAAAGTGAGATTACTGAGGTTGTAAAACGAGCAAATGCTCGACAGATTGGTAAATTTCGAGCATATACTCGGTCTACCGTCCACTCTCGGAAAAGAACCCACTTTAACTATACAGTTAACTGTACGCCACAGTTAACGGTTAGAAAATGTCAAGCACATTTCAAGCATATCTTCTCTGTCATTCTTACACAGATTGTCACATAGAAGAGGTCAAAATTGGGAATACCTAACAATAATTTGCGAAGGTGAAAAAATTAGTTTGTATTATATTTAAACTTATTTCTGTTTCAGATTTGACTAAACGTATGATTCCACCTAAACTGTGGAGTTACTCCAAATGGAGAACAACGAGTATCCACCCATGCAACACGTTCAGTATGAAGCTAACTTCCTTGACCAGCAGAGAGATTGGATAGATGTTTTGTTAGAAGGACTTAAAGACCCAAATAGATATGAAAAATAGAATTGTTGAGAGAACGTCCATTGTCGCCTTCTCATGAATGATTTTGTTTTATGCCGTAATTTACTTCCATGCGACAAATACAATGAAAGCCTAGGCAAAGTTAAGCTGGATGTAAGCATCGTAAAACACATGCTCAATATATGCTCAAAATCAATCTTTTCGAAATTTTTACAGCCCTGAAAATTACTTATTTATATTTCATTTATTTTTCTTTTTTGCAACTTCATTTGAGCCTTAATTTGAAAAAGCGTGATTTGAATGCAGCGGCATTTTCGAATTTCGAAATTGGCGAAGGACTTTTTTCAATCCGAAAATATTCAACAATTATTTTTTCCTTGCATGTGAAATTTTTTTCAAAATTTTGAACTACCGACTAGTCGAGCCCAATGTTGTTTGACATTGCCAGGTTGGGCCAGTTTGCCGATTTTTACTGAACTATAGCTGTCGAATATTTGTTTCACAATTACAGACTTGCAATTTTCATTTTAAATGTCAAAAAATTTCTCAGGTTTCTTCATTGTTTTGACAGCAACCACAAATAATTTTTCAAGTTTACCAAAAAAACCGTGTTTATTGACTACCAGAAAGTTAAAAAAAATTTCCAATCGAACAAAGATAGAAAGAAAAAACAAAAGCATGTAGACACATCTAAACTACAAAATTGATGCCAAAGAAAATTTTGCGTACAAATTCAACTGTGACTGAACAGACATAACCGTCTACCATTCTCTGGCCCTATCCAACAAAGGGGATTTTGTTGCCTTGGTCCCCCCTGCTGTTTTTTGTTATATCTTTAGGATTAGGTTTAGGCAAGGGTAGGCCGGTATATGTTAGAACGGACTCAGACAAATTATAGACACATATTTGAGTCTGTCCTAACACACATTGGCCTATCCTAGCCTGATCCAAGCCTAAAAATAACGAAAAAAATTTAACAGGGGGACCAAGGCAAGCCCCCTCTTTATTGGATAGGGCCAATTTTCCAGATTTATTTATCTTCAGACTTGAATTTCTCACTTTTCATTTTCTTTCTTTCAATTGTTTACAAACACTTGCAAACATGTATTCTGCTGTAACAAATTTTTTTGCGCAAAAAGCAACTTGAGTTTTCTCAATTTTGCAATATTCTCTTTTTGGCTATTCTCAGAAAAGCTTCTGTAGCCATTTTCCTTTCCTTTTTCTTGTTTCATCGACTCCGACCCTCTTTCTAGGCCATTCAATTCTGGCATCGAATTTTCCAGTGCTTTTAAATCTGATTCATTTTCCAAGCCATACAAATCTAAAATTGAAAAATTTTCATTTTTGTATTTAGTCAGTGACTCCAAAGCTTTCTTTTTGTGTTCAACCGTCAGATGTTTCCATTGAGAATATGGTGATTTCTCGTTCGGTGAAATGCCAGCATCCAAATCTGTACTTTCAAAGTAAAAATTTTCAAAATTTTTCTGTGCTGCAACCACATGCTCGGCTGCTAATATTGTAGCAAACTCAAAAAGCTTCACTAAAGCAGTATGTGCCTCTTTTCCATGAAAAACAGGGGATTGCCGAACAAAATTGTTTTAGGTTCGGCCATTCTTAATTTTTCTCGCACTTTTTCAGTTACAGTTTGTTTTTGTATTATTTCTTCTCGCTTCAAATTTAATATTTAGCCAATTGTGTCTGATATTTGCAATTGTCCAATCGATTTAGATCAAAATACTCTTTGCTATCATAAGTAAAAAAACATTTTTCAATGCTTTCGGTTACTTGGTCAACATCCTCCTTCAGACTGATGCCTGTTCAACTAATTCTGGAATTTTGTTTATGTAGGCGGCTAGCATTTCAAAACTTCTGGTTTTTCTAATTGTTGTGTATTATCTTTTGTTGTGCCACTTCCAACTCTAGATTTTTGTCTGAATATATGTTTGAGAAAAAATTTAGGATCTTTTTGTTGGGCAGCTAGAATAGTTAAAATTTTGTAGAGCTTGGCATATTTGTCTATGGCAGCCATTTTGTAGTACTCTTCATACACTTTTGGCCCTTCAACGTTGTAGGCTTCGATATCAGCGATGTGAGAAACTTTTTCTTGCAGATCTTCGCTATTTTTTAGTTGGTTTAGATCGAATTTGAGCAGCGGGATGTTAGTAGCACTTATCAATGCCCTGTTTGAATTGGTCAAATTTTTTCTTTTACATCTATTTTGTAGTTAGTCAAAATGTTGTTTTATTTTTGAAAACAGGTAAGGAGTCAAGTGCTACTGCTTCTTTGTCTTGGTCACTCATATTTTGCCATTCCAAAAAACCTCTGACAATATTTAGGGAGATGACAAATAAAATAAAATAAATAGAAGGTTTTCAGGCATTCCTAGTATGGTCTAAAACCAAAAAATATAGATACCGTATATTCTCTATTAATCCCCCATGGGGATTATTTTCCAACCCTCGAAAAATCCGGAAATTGTCAATTTAAAATGGCCTTAACTCTAAAATCTTAGTCAAAAAAATCGGGTGGGGGATTATTAGAGAGTAGATGATTAATAGAGAATATACGGTATTCAAAATTCTTTGAGCTTATCACAATGGGCCTATGAGGCCATCTGGCTCTATTCCACAATGATAGGTTTTTTTGCCTTGGTCCCCCATGTTGTTGTTTTTGTGAGTTTTAGGCTTAGGCAAGGAAGCCAGCGCATGATAGAATTAAGTCATTTTCGAGTTATTCTTAACATATGTTAGCCTGCCCTTGCCTAATTACAGCCTTAAAAGTCCTCGAAAAACAATGGGATCAAGGCAAAGAAAACCCTTCCTCTTTGTAGAATAGAGCCGGCCACCCCGAAAGTTCTTAGCCACCTAGGCTCGACACTTTTTCAGCTCTTTTTTTTAAGCCTTTGTCAGTCGAATCGAAAAAATATCGTAAGGATTTCGATTTTGCGGGTCATTTATAAAAATGTCAAAACCTTGGCCGGTAAGATCCGCGTCTCTCAATTTAAGGCTAAGTATTTTGAAAAAGTGGTTCTATATCGAGAGGCAAGGGTCCTACTAGCAAAACTTTTAATATTTTTATGAATGACTGACAAAATCGGAAAGGCTAGTTAAGACAGAGGGTCAAAGTTTCAGTCAATTATCAAGGTGTTCTATACAAATAAAAAAATAAATAAATTAAATTGCATGAACCCTAGAAAATGATATAAAATAATAATAAAATTGCTCCAATTTTTTTTATATAACCTGCTTTAGGAACGAAAAATGCTATAGCTAGGAGATATAACAGATACGCAACCAAAGTCATGCTCATACCAAAAAAGGGTATCTAAAAGTGCTGATTGTGCAAAATAGTTGAGCGTGGATGGAAAAAAGCTAGCAGCAGGCAAGCTTATACATGTTGAAATTGCATAGAGCACACATGCTCTTGCCACTACACCTATACCACACAACCATCATAGATCAAATGTTGATATATTAATTGAAAAAAAAGATTTCAGATTTTTTTCGATGGGGCAAAATGGGTAAAGGAGGAGAGAAAAAATTTTCCTGCCGTTCAAAATGAATCGAAAAATAAAAAATGATCTGCAAATTAGTTTTCCAACCTCCACTAATCTTAATTTTTTTGAAAAGTCAACTGTTATTTATTTAAAGTCAATATTGTACAGTATAAACGTATTTTCTGTAATTATGGACCAAAGTCTATAATCTTTCAATTTTTCTGCCCTTCAGAGACTAGTCCATCATTGAAGACAGGTGCATAACTAGAAGGAATTTGGTAAAAAAGGCATTTACCACGCTTTCTAAGTGAAATAGGTGGAATGGTTTAGGGTGAATAATTTCAATGAACAATTCGACCGGGGTGTCATGACCAGGGTGGTATACTTGACGGTTACCTCAGCCACCAGCCTAGGCCATCTGAGGTCTGAAATTTTTCCTCACTCTCAGCCGTGAGCCGGGCTATAATTTTTTCTCAACCATCAGCCGGCTGAGTTTGAAATTTAACGACGAGCAACAGCCTGGAAGGAAATTCAATCACTGAATTTTTTCATGACTGAACACTTTGAAATTATCAGAAAAACAGTGAAAATTAACAAGAAACGCCGAAAATTTGATACAAAAACATTCCTCAGCCGGCTGACTTCCAAAAATTTTTCCCCAGCCTCAGTGGTCAGCCAGGTCGAATTTTAATCTCAGTCGTTGGCCTCAGCCATATAGGTCTTACTGGCAAAGCATTCAATGTTTCTATAAATGACTGACAAAATCGAAAGCGCTAGTTAAGACAGAGGGTCAAATTTTTAGTCAATTAACAATGTGCTCCATACAGATGTAAAAAAAAAATCAAATCGCATAAGCTCTAGAAAATGATAAAATAGGAGTGTGATAGCCAGCGTGGTAATACTTGACGGTTACCTCAGCCACGAGCCTCACCCTCAGCCGGCAGAGGTCTGAAATTTTTCCTCAGTGTCCCATTCTGGTGATGACTATACAGTTGTGGACAATTTATTCTTTAGAAATTTTACTCATGAAAATGAACCGTTGTCAATTTAATATACATTTTGAAACAAAATTTCATGCTCTACAGGACTGTCGAAACTGATTTTTCAAAATTTCAATTTTTTTTTCCTAAAAATTGTCTTTTTCAAAATTGTCACCGGTTTTCTAGCCCGACAAGTGATAGTGCCTGAATTAGGCGCTAGCCGTTTTGATCAACACTCTTTTGATCAACACACTTTTGATCAACACACCTTAAGGTTACAGGTTCGAATCCTAGTGGTAGCTAACATCATTTTTTCTTGCATATTTCCTTTTAAGCCCGTTAAGCCGTATCCAATCAGCAAATTTTCCTTTCACGAAGAGTGTGCCCAACGACTTTTACAACCAAACCAACAACCAAACCCCTACAACGAAACCAAGTGGTCGTCCACCTGGATCAAAAATATTTACGTTTTCATGTTCAAAAACCTGTTTTCTGGACTAATTCAGGCATGCTGAAGGTGGTTTGATAGTGATAAAATGTCTTTTTCTCGAGTATTTTTTGAGTTTTGGTAAACCGAGTTCACGAAAAATCAATCATTTCTAAATTCTCATTCTCATTTCTAAATTAAAATACTATACGAAACCTTATTTTACTATTATCAAACCATCTTCAGCATGCCCGGGTTAGTCCAGAAAACTTGTTTTGGAACATGAAAAACGTAATTTTTTTTGATCTAAGTGGACTACTACTCGGTTTAGTTGGTGCATGGATTACGCAGTAGAACTGAGATTGAAAAACATTTTAGATTTCAGAGTTCTTCATAAGACAACAATAAAACTACCCGAGGACCACTACACTACTTGAGTTCCCCAACCTGGGTACGACTACCTGTGTGTAACAAAACCCTGTGGTCGTTTACTTGGATCAAAAAAAAAATTACATGTTCCAAACCCTATTTTTTGCACTACTTCCAGCATTCTGAATATGGTTTGACAGAAGTAAAATTACGTTTTGGTGGTATTTTTACAGTTTTGCAAACCTTGCAAAGCGCAACTTTAGAACTGTCGGACCTTTTAGCACTTAAAGGGGCATGCCCGTGCCCGACACGGTGAAATTTGAATTTCCAAAAGGCGGGGACCACTTTAATGCGTGAGACCAAAAAAATTCAAATTCAAATTAACATTTGTAATGTATTGGCTGCGGTATATCAGACGTGTGATACGCAATCCTCATGCGAATTTTATATATTTTTGTCCATTTTCCAGAAATTCGTGGTCATGGTTTCACTTATTCAAATTTTTTAGGTTTTCTGAAAGACTATCAAAAGCGTTTAAGATGTCTATTATGTCGTACAACGGTGGGACACTTGTGGCCATGACAGGACAGGAATGTGTTTGCATTGGAAGTGATCTTCGACTCGGTGAACAAATGCTTACGGTTGCGACCAATGTGAAGAAGGTTAGATAATTTTATACTTCCGTGTATGACTTTCGCCTCACTAAGGTGCATAAAATCGATGACAAGATCTATCTTGGCCTGACTGGTTTCCACTCTGATGCGAAAACTGTCCTCGACAAAGTCATTGTGCAGAAAAGCCTCTATGAGTTGAATGAGAATCGCAGAATCAAGCCTCAGGTCATTTGTAGTGTTCATTCATCTAAACTCGACTGTTTCCAGGTGGTCTCTACATTGCTTTCCAATTTGCTCTATGGCCGTCGTTTTGGTTCTTTCTTCGTCGAGCCATTGATCGCTGGTCTGGATCCCGTCACGAACAAGCCTTTCATCTCTTCTATGGACTCGATTGGTTGCGAATCTCGCCCAGAGGACTTCCTTGCGACGGGTACTGCTGCCGAATCTTGTCTCGCGGTTGCTGAAGGTATTTTTTTCGAGACATGTAGAAGCATTTCATTTATTTTAGCTTTCTGGCGTAAGGGATGAATCCGGATGAGCTGTTCGAAGCCACTTCTCAGGTTCTTCTCTCGGCTTTGGATCGCAACATATGTTCCGGTTGGGGTGCGGTCATCTACACAATCACCAAGGACAAAGTCAACGCGAAGACAATCAAGACTCGACAGGATTAAAACACTATGGAGACAATGCGTTTGAAATTTTCAGTTGTTATTATCTGATTAGTGGAATAAAGTTGTCGCTTGCTCCCTTTGTAACTTCCCGATCTGCAAATTGTCGTAGTTTGGGTGCGCTCGAAAAAATCAATCATCGTAATTTAAATTTCGATAGTGCTACCCATTGCGTGGGTATGCTAGACACAGCACGAGTAAAGCTGCCAATAAGTTAGCCAATAAGACAAAAACGGATAGCCGGATACCAACCGCTATCAAATTCTAAAATAAAGCATTTATGGAATGATTTAGAACGAGTTCAGGGTTATCAAAGACACTATGTCACCTGTCACAGACAAAAGTCCTGCTGTCTTTTTTGATATGTAAGTTGAGATGTGCGGAGGTGTTCGATGGTCGGACAGGAGAAATACAACAGTATTCAACACATTATACCGTACATCCTTTTATAAACGTCCTCCCCAAAAACCGTTATTTTCTATGTTTATTTGTAGTATTTCGACTCACCTTTAGGTATTGACACCAAGGCATGTCAGATACCAATCTATAGGGTTGTCGGGTACCCGGAATTTCGGGTACCCGAACCGAGGAACCGAACCGGAACCGAAATTTTCGGGTACCCGAACCGAACCGATACCCGAAACCCGAAACTTTCGGATACCCGAACCGACCGATACCCGAAACCCGAAACCTTCGGGTACCCGAACCGGAACCGAAATTTTCGGGTACCCGAACCGATATCCAAAAAAATCGAATTTTCAGAAAAAGGCTTCCTGCATACACGCTGTCAACTATGAAGTCGGTTACCTCACTTTTTAACATTCTTACAAACGATATCTGGAAGGACAATACTTTTTTTGGCGCAAATGTTTCTTTTGCGTAATTAGATTGAAAATGTTCACCTTTTTCAAAAAGTTTTAACACCATAATGTAGCCCTGAGATTATGGTTTCCAGTGTAGGGATTTTCGAATTTCTCGTCCTCGTCCTTGTACTTCGTATCAAAAATTTTCGGGACCGTACTTCGTACTCGTCCTTGTACCAATTTTTTCAAATCGCTCGTACTCGTAGTACTTCTCTTTCTTTTCGCTCGAACTCGTCTTCGTCCTCGCAGTACGAGGCTAAAATTGACTCGTGCTCGTCTTCGTCCTCATTTTTTTCTCGTCCTTTGTGTTTTCACTCGTACTTCATACTTAAAAGCCCAAAAGTAAGTTTTTAAAAAAAATTACACCTTTGCTTGAAGCTAGTATATCTTGTTGTTAAATTATAACAGAACACGATTTCTTCAAAGTAATTTAAAGATTTGACTTTTCATTAAAAAAACTACAAAATAGGTACACTGCAATTTTTCTCGCCGATTGTGAAGTGAGATCAGTGTTTTCAAAAATCACAGTCACACCTCACACTCACACCAGAAAATCACAGTGAACCTCCCAATCACACTAAAATCACACTCACACTTGATGTAAGGGTAAATCGATTATTAATACGGGCCCAGGCTGACACAAGCAAACAAATTCTTGTAAATCTTTGATCCCACTGTTTGAAATCGTGTCTCCGACTTTCGGATACCCGAACCGATACCCGAAACCCGAAATTTTCGGGTACCCGGACCGAACCGATACCCGAAACCCGAAATTTTCGGGTACCCGGACCGAACCGATACCCGAAACCCGGAAAAAACCGGGTTTCGGTTCCAATTACCCGAAAACGGGTACCCGGACCGACAACCCTACAAATCTAGCTTAAGAACTGAGCTAAATTTTCATACGTAGCATGCTAAGGTATCAAAATCCAAAAAGTGCTAAAAACACAAAAAATAAATGAAAAAAGACAGGATTTTGGGAGGGTGTTTATCAGAGGAAATATGATGCAGTCGAACTTGTATAGAACCTGGAAAGAGCACCAATCGGGATCGATCAAAGATGCTCTTGTATCAGAGGTACTCTTATATTGAGAGTGACTTTTAACATAAAAGCTCCCCTCGACGACAAACCAAGGTGCTCTTATAGCCAGGGTGCTCTTATATCGGAGTGCTCTTATATCCAGGTTTGACTGTACTATGTACGACTTCGAGTTCTTTCTTACTGAGAAGTAGTAGTTTGAAGAAGTTTTTGAGGCCGAGCAGAAAAGTTGCGAACATTTCGGTTTATCGTTTTTGGCGTGGACTTCTCTCTGGCTCTCGCTTTTTTGATCAGCTCATATAAATTTTCTTGGTTCCACTGCAGTTTCACTTCGAACTGAAAAAAATAAAAAACTTTGTCACTCGGTTTCTCGCATGAATCCCTACTTCTAACATTAGATAGAAGCAAATAAATACATTCGAAGCGTAATAATGTCGGATACAGTCGACTCCCTCTATAACATACTCTCTCTATAAGGAACGATGTTTTTTAGTTTGGTTGGAATTGCCCTAAAAAAGGCCCCTACAAAAGACTCCCTCTATGACGAACTCCCTCCATAACGAACGCCTAAGACCGGTCCCACGGTGTTCGTTATAGAGGGAGTCGACTGTAGGTTACTTTTCAATATCTCGGCTGTAAAAAGCAGGATAATAAAGTAAGCGTGAGGATTGCGTAGCACACGTCTGATATACCGCAGCCAATACATTACAAATGACAATTTGAATTTGAATTTTTTTGGTCTCACGCATTAAAGTGGTCCCCGCCTTTTGGAAATTCAAATTTCACCGTGTCTGGCACGGGCATGCCCCTTTAAAACGCACTTAAAAAAGCATACATCAATAAGACAGCATAAATCAAAAACGACGCCAAAAGAACACTATTCTGGATAAGGTACAACAATACATTTTCAGGTTAGGTACCAGGTGGTTCCCCTACACACCTTAAAGGGCCTGACCTCTTCCTACTTGGTGGTCCCCCGCCAATTCAAAAATTTCCCTTGATCATTGGACTTCTTTACGGATATTTCCGCTAGGTTTCTAACAAAACTAAGCCTAAAATTTGATTTCAGGCCTAGTTTTGTTAGAAACGTGGCGGAAAAATCCGTACAGAAGTCCAATGATCAAGGAAAAATTTTTGAATTGGCGGGGCACCACCGAGGAGGAAGAGGTCAGGCCCTTTAAAGGGGCATGCCCGCGGCGTGTGCCCCACGCTTATTATCCCACACCTTAATAGCGTGGGCCCACGCTAATAAGAGGTGGTGCCCGCCAATTCAAATTTTTTAACGAATCATAAATCTTCTGTGCCGATTTTTCAACTTGGTTTCCATCAAAACTATACCTAAAATAAAATTCGAGGCCTTGTTTTGTTAGAAACCAATTTGAAAAATCCGTGCACAAGTTCAATGATAAGAAAATTTTTTTGAATTCCCGGGCACCACCTCTTATTAGCGTGGGCATGATCCTTAAAGGCTTCTTTTAGTTTATGACTGACTGTTATTCGGCAACTAGACAAAATTTCTTGAAAGGGGATGTTCAAGGAAAAATGATGTTTGCTACCATTAGGATTCGAACCTGTGACCTCAAGTGGTGTTGATCAAAAGGGTGTTGATCAAAAGTGTGTTGATCAAAAGGGCGGTTGATCAAAAGTGTGCCGGCCCCTGAATTATGATTGTGAAGGATTCAACTTTTTGGTGTGTCGTGATTTTTCAATAACTGTTTGTAAGTACTGATTCTCGGATACTATTGGGTAGTCAGACTTATATTTTCAATTATTCTGGGAAAGTAATGACTACCAATATGCCAAAATGTCGATTTCTGATCAAAATCAACTATCTTTTCTCAGCCCTGTATATTTCTTAAATAACGATCAACGTGTAATTTTGTAGAAAAATTAGAGAGCTTTCAAATAGAGCATTATTTTTTATTTTTTCAAATTATTTTTCGAATCGTCAAGAATCTGTATTTTCAGACAGAATTATGACTAGGAGATATTAAGCAAAAACAAAAATTAGCAAATTCATGTTTTTTATGTAACGATAATTAGGCTCAAGTGCTCCAATATATGGCGAGCTAAACTGAGCTATTAATGGCACGAGTACACTATATTGCCTAGTTGAAATATGGTTGAAAGCATTTTTCACAACGATTTGCCTGACAAACCATGCCCAGAATCTGCTCAGCTACTTTGTTTGGCCACAAATATCGACTTCCGAAAATTTTTCTGCCGAAAACTCAGTTTGTCAAGTATAGTTTTGTCAAATTGTGTTTTGGCCAAGTCTCGTTTTTACCAGATCTCTCTTAGCCAAAATTGTGAGATTTTTTTCGCTAACCGTAATATGACCAAAAACAAGAGTTTTTGATTTAGTATATAGGTATCAGTGATGTGCTACCGTAATTTTAGCTGCTGCTCTGGCTGTTGGCTCCTGCCACAAAATTTTTGGCTCCTGCTCTGGCTCTTGCCTCAGAGCAGGTTCGCTCGGAGCGGAGTGCAGAGCTAATATATAGCTGCATTAAAACTTCAAACGCTGAACTTCAAGATTTTTGCTCTTGGCTCCTAACCCAAAATTTTTTGGCTTCTGCTCTGTCTCTTAGCTCGGAGAAAGAGCGCTCGGAGCCGAGAGCGCAGCTAAGAGTGAAGCTGCACGGATCACTGATAGTGCACATACAGTCGCACCTCGATAAGCCGACACCGCAAACGACCGAACTCAGGATCAGGACCGAACTCTTATCGGGGTGTCGTTTTACTTAAATGTGTACTACCTGGCCAAATCAGGTGTCGACAAGGTGTCGGCTTATCGAGGTTCGACTGTACTGAAATTCGGTCGATCTCAATGATGAGCCCAAATTTTTCGAATTCTGTAAATCAATTAGAATTCCCAGAAATCTTCTGCTTACTCGGCCAAAAAGTTAGTAAATAATTGTATGTATCTTATACAAAGAAAAATACCAGATTTTTGTATTTAGGTAATGAAAACAGTATTAATAGCAGCAGTAGATACTTTATAGTATATCCTAAATAAATGAAGTACAACAAGTAGAGAGGCCACAGAGTTGGGTTGTTAAAAAAACTTTAAGACATTTAGCAACTTTAATATGAATCATTAGACAACTAGCACTAAGCTTAATGATCAACAAATCAACAATAAATGCGCATTAATAGTAAGTTTGTATGATAAAAAAGACAAAAATGGCCAAGAATAGAAGTTGAGTAGAGAATATCTGAAAATTTTTGAGAGACACATGAGCAATTTCAAAAAAATTATCAAGCTAAAAATGCAATTCCAGGGTGGTCCAAGAAATACCCCAGTTTTGAAAAGGCCATACCGTACATGCTCTATTAGTCTTTCCGGGAGGGGGATTATTTTTCAAACCCTGAAAAATCTTGAAATTGCTTGGTCTATTAGCTTAGTCACCCACGAAATTAGCTTAAAATTTAAGGTCACCCCTGTGGTTCGGGCCATCTGCACAAGCCATCTACAGTCTCTAACCCGAACCACAGGGGACCCAAGCGAAAATCGTGTTTTTCTCATTATGTAGCGAAAAAGTATTGTCGGCGAGAAAAAATCGATTGGCGGAAACATTGAAAGAAAATCGCTCAAGGAAAAAAGCTATTACCGTTTCAAAACCAGGGAATATCTTGGACCAGCCTGTTTTTTAAATCCGATCTGACTATTTTTTGCAATTGTTTGAAAAAGCGCGAATTTGAAAATGACTGAAAATTTCCCAAAACACCCGTATTACCGTATATTCTCTGTCAATTACCCATCTGCCTTGTTCAAGATTCTTGGCATTGTGTTTTTGACCAAGATTTTGTAGAATTCCGGGGAGGATAATTCACAAAAAATCTACGGTATATTTGTCTTTCTAAATTTATCCAAATTTTGAAAATTTTGCATTTTCGCATGACAAAGATTCTTTTCATGATTTTAACAGATAGAACAAGGCCTAGTATATGGGCAAGCCGTATGGCGACAAATACAGTATCAATAGTAGTACTACTTTTTGATTTTTTGACAGAAGTGAATAAAAAAAAAAATTGGAAAAAAATAAATTAGAGATATATTACCAGATTTTAGTTTTTAAGATTCAAGTTTGACATGGATACCAGCATTACATAAGCTTAGTTAGCAACTGGCTTGTTTGAGATCTGAGCCGATCATCTTCTGGATCGTCTGCAAAAATTTGGTTAGTAAGATTTGTAATTTTGAAGTGGGCAGTTAAGTCCTAGTAAATACAAGAATGTAATTTGAATTTTACTTCAAATTTTGAAAATTCTTGATTTTTAAGGTAAAACCGAGTAGCTATTTTTTGGGCGACCAGAGAAAAGACCTGAAAAGGAGATTCTGTCATTTTTTTTGAATGACTATTTCTTTGTGAAAAAGGACTTTGGTCGGTTGACCTACCGTATTTCCTCTAATAGTAGCCCTCCTTCTAATAGTAGTCCACCTTCTAATAGTAGCCCCCCCCTAGGAGGGGGGTTGAAAAATATTTAAAGGTTAAAAAAAATGACAAAATCTCCTTTTTAAGGCTTTTGTCCGGTTGCCGTATTGTGGCCTACTGACCTTTAAAAGAATTTTTTAGGTTGGTCCCCCTGTTGTTTTTTCTTGAAAAATACCTTGGCCCCACTTATTGTTCTGAAGGTGATCATGGTTGAGGTAATCATACTAACTATAATCACCCTGAACACCATAATCACATTATTAGCACAATTTAATAAACAGGAGGGACCAAGGCATTTTTCAAAAAAAAAACAGCAGGGGGTACCAAGTTTAAAGTAATACCCTTTAAAGGTCAATAGGGCTATTTTTTGTACTTTGGGTGAAATCGAGTAGCTGTTTTGGGCGGGGAAGATGTAAAAGAGAGTAGCGCTGAAAACTGGCTAAATTGGTGAATTTTGATAAAAAAAAAAGACCTTTTTATGATAAAACGACTTCTAAAAAAATTACATTATTCTGACGCCAGATCACCAAAAGTAACTTTTGATACAAAATTTTTAGTATCAAAAATTTTGGCTTTTTATTCAAACAATCAAAATATGTTACCATCACAAGGAGAGAACTGGACCCTTTCTCTGCTTGCATTCAGGCCTGCAGATAGACCACCAAACGCAGGACTATGAGGTGCATCTGCCTAATGCTCCCGCAATTCTGCTTCATCTGAGCTGCCGGCAGTCCAAACAGGGCATGATTGCCGTTGAGCAGGGGAGCACACAATGGATTGACCTCCATCTGGAAGGCTGAAGTCAAAGAGTTGGTGTAGGGATTCTGAGCCATTGGTCTGTTTTCTGACAAGGCATGGTTTTTGGGCGAAACTTTTTTGGGAGATTTGGAAGAAGGTGGTTTGAGTGGACGGATTTTCAGGGTCAAATTTGAGTCTTGAGTGCTAGAGAAGTTGATTGGCGCTGATGATGATGGCGGTTGTTGTTGATAGGGAGTACTAAAAATAACAAATATAAGTCAAAAACAAAAAATGCACTAGGTAGTCCAATAGGTTTTGATAAAAATTCTGGAGTTTTTCAGAAATGTTTTATAAAAAAAACTCGTAAATTTATTTATTGGCGTTTTCTTCTTTTTTATGAAGTCTCATTTGTATCAAAAACTACAAGAAAATTTATTATTCAGTAAATTGTCTGTTGCAAGGGCTCTACCCCGTTAGCGCCCAAATTGTTTGCGCCAAAAATCGTTAACATTTTAATACATTTTTACATTTTTAATTAATTAGCTTGCTACATATGGTTTTTCTAAGTAATTTCGTGAATATTCTCATTTCCAAGTTAATACTCAAATTGAGGCCAGAGAGACCGGCTACATTTTAAGCATAAAGTTGTAAATGACCACATCTGCAAAATTGACTAAAAACTCCAAAAGTTCTCAAAAAAGTCCAGAATTCTGGAAATTTTGGAGCTTTTACCAAATTTTGCAAATATGGTCATTTACAACCTTATGCTCAAAATGTAGCCCGTCTCTCTGAGATCAATTTGAGTACAGTCGACGCTTTTACTTAGGACAGCCAAGGAACCGGCCAACTTACCGGGTTTGACACTATTTTTACCTTAAGTTTTTAATACCTTTGCTAGTTCTGTTTTGACAGTCTGGTCCCAAATATTACAAGGATTCTGATTTTCCGGATCGTTTTGTAAAATCCCAATGTTTTTGCTCTAAAAAGCCAAAACTCTATTTAAAAAACAGGTATTTTCGATAGAGCCTGTCCTAACTAAGAGCTTTTGCTTTTACAGAGTAAAAAATTTAGGGTTTTAGAAAAACGATCGGAAAAATCGGAATCCTTGCGATATTTGGGACCAGACTGTCGAAACAAAACTAGAAAAGTTTAAAAATAGAGCTGAAAAAAGTGTCGGACTCGAGGTGGAACGAACTTTCTGTCCTAAGTGGGTGGTGTCCTAAGTAAGAGCGTCGACTGTATTAACTTGGAAATGAGAATATTCACGAAATTACTTAGAAAAACCATATGTAGCAAGCTAATTTATTAAAAATGTAACGGTTTTTGCTATAACGATTTTTGGCGCAAACAATTTGGGCGCTCACGGTTAGAGCCGTGGCAAGGTGCTGCGAGAAATTCGCCTTATTTTACGGGAGACATTGACTTTTCTCGACAAATTTTTCGGTACACAGTCAACTCACTAGTTAACCGCCCCCATTGAAACCAACATTAGAGTGATATTTAATCCAGGCCGTTAAATCGTAAATACAGTTACTTATATTTATCGGAATCCCATACCAAATCGAGTTCACAGAGAGAGAGAGGGTTATTAAATCGAAGGTTGACTGTAATTCGTGAAACGCGATTTTTTCTAGATTCTAAGTGTTTCCAGATCTCTGTGGTTTACCTGCGAGAAAAGCAACTTTTTAAATATAGTGATTTTTTTTCCAATGCAGCAAATTTACTAGAAACAGAAATCGCTCACCTTCTGAGATGACGACGTTGAAGCACCCTCTTTATGCATCATCTTGATCTTTAATTTAGGAATCTTAAGACTCTGGATCGGTTTCTCTTCCTCTCTTCTAGTCACCGGCAATACTTCCTCCATGATTCTTCTCTCTCTTTCTATGCTCCCTTTTTCTTCTTCTTGCTACCATTACTTCTGTGGTGGTGTTTACCGTTTTCCAACTCAACCACTGGATCGCTAGCAATATTCACTGGCTCCTCCGGCAAAGGCACCTGCTCCATTGGCAAATTGCTGGCTCTCCGCAAAAAGACTGCCTCGTGTACTAAATCCCACTGGTTCTTTTGGCAAAGCCACTTCTCTGTGCCTTTCTTCCTGGTTTTGCTGGACAGTAGCACTTTGGAAATTCTGAGCTTGAGTCCATTCACAGGTACTTCCACTGGTGGACTCAGCTTTCTTGGCAAAGGTGGCAGTTTAGGTGGACTAGACGCATTTGTATTCAAGCCACCTTCCAGCAGGGTCTGCGACGCTTGATGGGTGATGGAATGGGTGAGGTTAGAGGTGGAGAGGCAGGAATCAGACTGACTATAGGAGCTGGAGGACTAGAATACTATTTACTGAAGGTTTTTCTGGGCTTTGGTAGCTTTCTTGGGCATCTGAGGTGGATTGCTGAAGGTGTTTGAGCCCGTTTTTTCCCCGTTTTTCTTTCTTTTTCCTTCGCTTCCTGTCTTCTTTGGACTCTTTTTCTGAGAGTTGACTAGTGTTATGGCTAAGTGTTAGAGGTGACTTCACAGGTTTCTGTTCAGCTTGATCTTGAGTGGCTGAAGTTTGCATACCTGAATTTTCAAAAGTAAATAGCCAATCACAAATATTTTCTATTTGTTGGGTATCGCTAAATTCAGAAAGAGTCATAAGGTGTCAAGTAACTAAAAATTTCCAGTCAGATAGTCAAATATAGGTTTAACTCGTTTTTAAATAGTCGACAGTAGTGTCCTATTGTTATCTCCCAAAAGCCAATGTATGTAAAACACCATTCACGGGCGCCAGAGACGTTCTTGGGACGACGGAGTACCGTATAATCTCTATTAAACCGGCAACCCTACAGTTAACGTTTTTCAACAGCTTCACATTTACATTGCTTTCAATAGCTTCACAAACTCTACAAAATGAGTGGTCGTCCGTTTCAAAAAATAAACAATATTGGGGTTAAAAAGCAAAGCAAATTTGAAAAACGTTAACTGTAGGAGTGCCCGTTTAATAAAGGTTATACGGTATACAAACTGACGTTAATTACTCTCTTTGACTAAAGATTTTTTCTTATTTTTGAGCATATTCGAGCATATATCAGTTATTGCTGATATCAGATAACAGTTACTGTGCTGTACAGTTAACTATAGAAATAACTGTTAACTCGATATAGTTTGCCACCCCTGTCAGATTTTTTTTTCAAAATAGTGTACAGTCAACCTCGTTATAAGATACACCCAGGACAGACCTCAGCTGTATCTTAATAACGAGGTGTATCTTATATAGAGGGTGTATCATAAGTCCTGGTAGAGGACTTACATATTCATTTGATAACTCCTGAAAAAGGACTTACATGATACTAATAATAAGTCCTTGTACAGGACTTACATGAAACAACTACTAAGTCCTGCTGCAGGACTTAGTTCTCGACACGAAATCAACAATTTTTAAAATTTTGTGTGAAATTCAGGGGTGAGCAAAGACCAGGTGGCTGGAGACCCACTCCGGAATGGCCAAAAGGCCAAAATTATTGGTTTTTGAGGTTTACCAAAGGGGAGTAAACTTTTGAGAAAAATCGATTGAACGGATCAGATTTCGGGTCCGATCGGCTTAATCACTCAGAATCCAGGTTCATGGTGGTTTCGAGTGGTTCAGGGTGGATTTATGGCGATTAAGCCGATCGGACCCGAAATCTGATCCGCTCAATCGATTTTTCTCAAAAAGTTTACTCCCCCTTTAGTAAATCCTCAAAAAACCAATAATTTGGGCCTTTGGCCATTCCGGAGTGGGTCTCCAGCCACCTGGTCTTTGCTCACCCTGAATTTCACACAAAAAATTTTAAAAATTGTTGATTTCGTGTCGAGAACTGAATCTGTGACAGAAATGAGGAAATCTGTGACAGAAAAAAGTGAATTTGGTACAAAAAAAAGTGAATCTGTGACAAAAAAAGTATTGCCAACAAAAAGGTAAAAATTTGCACTAAAAATGGCGGCAATTCAAAAATTTTGTATATTTTTATGGACTGTATCTTATATCGAGTGACATTTTATTGAACGGGATCAAGCTCAGGTGTATCTTATAACGAGGTGTATCTTGTATCGAGTGTATCTTATATAGAGGGTTCATTTGCCTTAATTTAGTTCAGACCAACCAAATCTTCTTTAGGTGTATCTTATAACGAGGTGTATCTTATATCGGGTGATCTTATAACGAGGTTGACTGTAGGTAAATGGCCTAAAAATGGTCTGGTGCCCCCTCCGTCAGAAATTCCTGCGTACACCGCTGACCCTACCTATGTCCGAAAATCTGATAAACAAAACACCAACCTGTTGATCTTGTGTCTTTCTTCCACATCTTCCAACCTTCTCTCTACTACTCTTCAACTATTTGTTGTTCCAACCCTCTTAAATTTTCATCCGCTCCATCGCTTCTTGAAGTCTCCATGTTCAAATTTCCTCTCTGTTCCAGCATCATTACGCAAAACCGTCATCATTTTCAGTGAAGTGCCAACATTTGATCCATTGGAGTCAGCTTTTCTCCTTCATTCAACGACCTTGTACCATTATCCAATGCCTGCACCAGGGGTAATTGTAACCTAGCTCTAGTCAATCTCAGCTTGGGAGGCAAAGGGACAGAGAATTGTGCTCGAACGACCAATTCTGGGATGTAGAAGTTTCGAAAGTGCCATTCTCAACACTTCAGGTCTTCCAAATACCTGGTTTATACCTACCAAATTGTGGTTTGGCATTGGTCAATGTTCTAAATACTTCTTGGGCCGATGTTTCTTGCCATTTTTCCACTTTTTCGGTTTTGGCTCTGGACATTGGAGTTAAAGTTGGTGAAGAGTTCTGGACTCTTCATGTAATGAGTCTCCGAAATGTGGGGATCATTTTCTTGGAGTGGAGATGCCATTTCTGCAGGTGGATCTACTGAATCTTTGTTTTCTTTTCGTTGACTAGATGTTTGGAGCTCAGGATCTTGGATAGGAAGTATTTCTTCTTCATCTTCGCTGGATGTAGAGGAGAAGGGTTTTGGGTGATGCAGGCAAAACCAGGTTGAAAATTCGGTTGAGATAGTCTTGAGGGTCAAAGTCATGGTAGTCAAAGTCCATAGCTGTTGCAGGGCTTGGAATTTTGGCATTTCAGCGGCTTGAATGGAGCTTGTGGAGGGTATTTGAGATTTTCTTGGCTTGCTGCAGGGTTTTGCAGTGCTTTGCAGGAAGTAGGGGTCAGGCACGAAACTGGCTGAAAAACGGGCAATATAATTTGAGCCATATTTTGGCTCTATATGTGTTCGCCTTGGTCCCCTCTGTTGTTTTTTTATAAAAAAAATTTTTCCTCATTTCCTTGGTTAATTTTGGGTACTTCTCCGGTTTGGCCCCCCCCCATTTTACCAAGCCCTCCAATAATTATACAATATTTTTATTCGCAACATATAACAAGGCAATTTGAGACCACAAATTATACATAATATCCCTCTCCTTTAAATTTTCTACGCCAAACAAAATCCAGAACATAACTGCGAAAAACAGATCGATGCGTCCCATATTCGTGCTTGTGCCTTCTCTTGAATTTCTGCCAGGTAGATTCCACTGTTTGCGTGTGAGCTCCGGTATCAGGATCAACGAAGTTGTACGAATGATTGACAGGTCAAATGTTCAAATTCGAGCGGCAATCGTTCAAGCAACTATTCCCAGCACGAGTAACATAAGCTGACCAACAATAAATTGTTATGCTGAATAATTATTGGAGGGCTTGGTAAAATGGGGGGGGGGCCCAACCGGAGAAGTACCAAATTTTGCAAAAAAAAAAAACAGGGTGACCAAAGCAACTTTTTTTATGAAAGGCCAATTTTTTGGCTAGGTGAGATTTGTCAAAAACGAAATTTGTCAAAAACGAAATTTGTCAAAAACGAAAACTTGTCAAGACCAAAATTTCCTCGCTTGCAAGTGGTTTACTGCGTTTTTTTACACTACATATGACAAAGTATTCAAATAGTAAAAGCAAAAAAAAATACTGAAAACACTTGCAAACGAGAAAAATTGTCTTGACAAGTTTCGTTTTGACATATTTCCGTTTTGACAAATTTCGTTTTTGACAAATCTTCTCACCTAGCCATTTTTTTTGAGTATTTCAATTCTTTGATACTCACATGGATCATTAGCAGCCAATCTTTTTTTTCTTTGGTTAGAGTCCTCCTCTCATATTCACAGTCCAGGTGTAGGAGCAAGAGAGTTCGTGTTGTAAGCATCTTCGCCCTAAAAATATTCTCACAGTAAAAAATTTGAGCTCGATTAGTGAGTGACTCACCAAAGCATCTCTGATAAAATGGATCTCATTTTGGTCTCCAGCTCATTCCTCTCTCCATAATGCTCACTGAATGCCTCAGCATTTCGTGGTCAACTGAAATTTTAACTACAGTTAGGGCGGTAGATGAATAGATTTGCCATGGCATGGAAAAAAAGATTTGCCCTGGAAGCCTAATCAATTTCTAGAAGGGACCTGTCGGAACTCTTGCTTCAATCATGAGACTTTTAGAAAAAATAACCACCGAATGGTCTTTAAAAAAAAACAGTTTAAGGCCTTGGATGCGAAATTAAACACCAAATTGTCTTCGGAGAAATGGCATAGCGAGTTCACCCAGGCAAAATATACCATTAACTGCTCAATTAGCCTTGATGGTAAAATATAGAAGCTGAATAAATTTTGATTTTCGTAATGATTTCTAAAACTTCCGCGCTCTGAAAAATATTCGAATAATTGATCTTTGAAAAATTTCATATCAGCAAGACCTGTACAACAAGGCAACCACTTAAAGGAGAGGGAAATGCTACTTAGGTTGGAAAAGAGGCTTTGTCACAAAATGGTGTTTCAGGTTCGATCCCACGTGGGGCATGCATTTATTTTGACTTGTTTTGACCAGTATCAAGGGTAATTTGGATGGCTGATTTCGAATCTGGCGTCAAAAAAGTACAATTACCTCTAAAACTGGTCAAACAAGCCAAAATAAATAGTATGCCCCACGTGGATCGAACCTGCAACATTATTTTGGGCCGAAAAAACGCAAACGCTGCGCCATGGAGGCCACTTTTTCAAACCTAAGTAGCTTTTCCCCCTCCTTTAATCGAATACTTCAAAATTGAAATAACACATGTTCTAGCAAATTCTGGCTCATCTCAGGCTCGTAGCTGAAGGCAAATGGCAACACCCTTTGGATGCAGTCTGACTTGGAGGTAAATGGCTTTTCACAGTCTTCTTCTCCAAGGAATCTAGCAGGATGTCAAACTTTTGGAGACACTAAAAACTGTGATTAGGCTGCTGAACCAAAGTCTAAAATTTTAAACTTACTTTTCTTTCCTTCTGATCCTCCTTTCCTCTATCTTCTTGCCAAGTTCGGCAGGTGAAGGCAGGATGACAGGTGGAGGCGGTGGGTGATTGGACGCACATTTATGGGTTGTCCACTGTTTTGGCTTGGGCTAAACAAATTAAAGATATTTTCAGGCTTGATATTAATCACAAAAAGTGGGTGATAATGTTTTCGAATTTAGAGACCAGACTCTAATCTTATAATCCTTACCAATAGCAGCTTCGCTCTAGATTTTCTTTCGGAGGCACTTTGACAGCAGCAGTAGTCGAATTTTCTGCAGGTGTGCCATTAGGCGGATTGTACACATACAGGGTTGTTGATGTCCCACCACCTGGTCTATGGTATCATCCAAAGTACCGTCTATACCATTCTGGCTGACTGGGGCTTTTTAGTTGGAGCTTTTCTAGATGGCTCCAGCACAGGAGTCACAGGCAGTGTCTGCAGCTGGATTTGTTGCTGACCAGCTGGACCGTAGTCCAGTAGACAGTGACCGGCTGACCATTAGCCCCAGTGGTTAAATGCCCAGGCAGTAGCTGAGCTAGTTGCTGAGGGGTCAGACTGGTCATATTATTAGGGTCCATTTGGATGATCGCTGCAATTTCTTGTTGCCTTGGAGGAGCATTAAAAGGCTTGGAGGGGTGGGGTAGTGAGTGGAGGATCTTGCTTTGCTTGAGCAGGTTTTTCCTCCACTTGCTTTTGGCGGGTGGTTTGGAGGTGGTTTGGGTCTGGTGGTATACAGGGATTTGGCTGAGCTGTGGATGGGAAGGGTTGAGCCATGGGTTTGAGATGTAGGCTCAGCTCTAAAAATGGTAGAATAATTCAAAGCTAACTTATGATCCAAGAATAAGAAGCTGAGTAAAAAGGTAGTTGTAAAAAATGAGCTTGTTGTTTTGGTAGGGAAAAGGAAAGGTCTTGTCCATTTGGAGTGGAAAATGATCATAGATATTTGATGATTGGTAGTCATGTTCCCATGTGGTCTAACGGTTAGGATCGCTGGCTTTCACCCAGCAGGCCCGGGTTCGATTCCCGGCATGGGATGACACATTTTTGTCTTATTATGCGATACGATAGTTTTTCTGCAATTTTTAGTTGTTGAAGTTTTTTTTGCTGGTTAATGGGCTTTTTTCGAAAGAAAAATAGATATACCCAAAACTTAAAATTTTCGGCCTAAAAATTTCGATCTGAAAAATTTATTCGGATCATGACATGGCTTTGCAAACTGTCCGGTCCTAAATGTCATGGTCTAGTTTTTCAAAATGAATGTCTCAAGTTCGATCCTCTCCAGATTTCCTTTTTCATTCCCTTGTTTTTTAATTAAAATGTCACGGCTAGTCCAAAAAATGTCAATCCAAACTAATTATCATAAACCCAAAAAAATTATTGTCAAGCATCCTTTAGCGCAATTTGTGCAATTCGGCATGTTTTAAAGCTGATTCAAAATTTGCATACTTATTTATACAACAAAAACACTTACACACTCAACAAGGCCACGATTCTTTCTTCCACAGATTTGATCTGCATGCTCAGGTCCATACCCGTAGCTTCTTGCTATAAATAATCAAGTCAACTCGCCAACACAAAAACTTAATAAAATTGCCTACCTCAGCCATTAAACTATTGTATTGACACAATATCTGACCAAATTCAGCAGATTTTCTGGTGTAAACCGGACTGCTGCATTCATATCACCAGTATTTGCGAATATTTTTTCCATGACACTGCCCAAAGTGGCTGAGGCAAATGAGGAAGTGGTCGAGTTTGGTGCCTGCCTTGCTGGAGCCGCTTTTTTGGCAGCTGTTTTAGGAGCTGGCATTCGACGGCTTGATTACTGGCGTTATTAGGGTGGAGAGCATGTCAGGTCCATTAGACATTAATTGGGGTGGCGGCTGCGAGCCGGAGATCAAGGTTTGGGGTGGCATGGAATGAAAGGAAGGCTGGTTCTGATTTTGTTGCAGAATGTGTGGAGGCATGTTTGTGCTGTTAGTGTGTGGATGCATGACCTGCAAATATTTGTTTGTTAGTTCTAGATGAGTTTAAAGGTTATCCAGTCAAGCTGAGTTGATATCCTGGATCCTGGAGCCGTTAAAATTCTGAGCTAGCTCAAGGTGAATCAGCCCCAATAGAGAATCAGGGGGAGAGGGAGGGTAGCTTTGATTTGCCGCCCTAAGGTTTTTTAAGACTTTTAACGCTCAGGCTTAGGCAAGGGTAGGTCAGCGTATGTTAGGAAGGGTTCATACATATCTTCGACTCATATTTGAGTCCGTCCCATACGCTCGCATACCTTGCTTAAAAAAGACTGAGGCAAAAAAAATCTTCTGATTCTCTACTAGTGCCGGTGATTATATAGTATAACCATCAAATTTTTGAGCCTAGTATCCTGTTGCTTTTTTGGCATATGCTTGATTAAGCTTAAAAGTTATTCCCCACTATTGACAGGAATCTACCTAATTTATTGTATTCCTCTCAACAAACCTGAACGGGATTGTAACCACCCTCATTCTGAGCAGCTGCATTCACATACTGCCCTCCCATTTCGGTCAACATCTCCTGTTGTTGGTCCACATAAGCAATCTGTTGACCATCTCTCTCTGTACAATCCTGTAGCCAGACGCCTGACCGTATTGCTGATGGCTCACCGCCATACCTCCAGCCATTTCCATGCCTTGAACACCTCCCATCCAGCCCTGCTGCTTTCCATATGGCCAAATTGGTTGGCTGAGCTGGTGGAAGGCTGGCACTCAGGCACATAGGTCCCACTCTGCATGGGCCTTTCATAAGAAGGTAGTCCATCTGACCGCTGGTTTTCAAAAGCGGCTGCCAGCTCTGCGGCCGCTGATAAGTCGAATTCTGTGCTTGAGGTGTGGTTAAGATTAGTGGATGAGGTGTATGGCTGTTGCAATTGCTGCCCAGAAGGTTGTATTGACCTTGGGAGCAGCTAAAATACAACAAGAGTTTTTATTATTATATTCATTTTTATATAGACATAACTTTTTCTCTATAAAAAACTTTGCAGTACTTTTTTGAGTGGAAATTATTAGACAGCACCCCAAGTGCAACCCCTCTCGAAGAGTATAAGCTCTGTAAGCCTAAAAATGGTTAGACAACTTATACTCTTCTGGGGTCTATGGCTAGAGAACTCATACTCTTTAAGGGAAAAAGTGCACCTGCGGTTTCACGAAATTTCCATACCAAGAAATTTTTTCATTCAAAAAACCAGTATTTATTAACAAAAACTGATTTTAGCCTTGAAATTTTCCAGACAAAAAACATACCATCCCATGCGGGAATCGAACCCGGGCCTGCTGGGTGAAAGCCAGCGATCCTAACCGTTAGACCACAGGGAGCATGACTACTACGTATCAAATATCCATTATATATTTTATTCGAAAAGACAGAATGTTTGAAATCCACAACAAAACTAATTCAAATGCACGATATTCAAAAGAGTAAGGCTATAATGAACTAATGCTGTTAAAGGCATAAAGGGCATAGAGGGCAAAAAAACTTATTGAAACACATTTCTAGCTAATTTTTCACAGAAATACAAAGAATTCAAAGAGCTGAGCTGAAACTTTCGATTATGCGCCAAGATTTTTTTTTAATCATGTATAGTCATTTAACTTTGTTAAATACTTAAATTTGATTTCTCAAGGCAAAAAGTAAAATTTTGATTAAGTGAAGAATACCATTCTGTGGTGTTAAATGAGCTCAAATTCCTATTAGAATTATAAAAAGCTAATTACCAGGTTGGCAGGGATCATATGGCTGCAGGGTCTCAAATTGCTGATTTTGCATTTGTTGGAGTGGGGGTTGGCTATAGCCTGAAGGGCCAGCCTCTGAGCCATAAGCTGGTAAGGCGCCTGACCAGGCTGGACCACCACCGAAGAGCCTTGAGAGAACTGGTCAGTTTGCGGGTCGGGGGCAATATTTGAACATCGAGACCACTATAGTAGCCTCTCCGAAGAAGGTGTCGTCAATGGGCACATTGAAGAGAGCTGAGAAGTCGTCGCCAGTAGGAGTGCCGACCGGCTGAGCTTGTTGGTCTTCATCCAGAAACCAGTCTCTGAAAAAATTTTATTTTTGCACGGAGTGAAAAAAGTCAGATTCAGACACACCATATTTTTAAATTGGTGAAAAATAGACATAAAAAAATTGACTGACTCAGAAGAAATATCCGATTTTCAATTTATCAAATTAATCGTATGCCCTCTATAGTTAACTTTAGGGACTTTTTTAAATTCATCAAATCATTTTTCCTGGTATTGTGTTTTTGACCCCTTTTTTGATACCACTAAGAGGCAAAAAAACACCTGTTTTACACCCAGTGAAATGAGCTATAGATTAAGGGGTAAGTTGCCAAAGAGCAGTATTGATAAATTTGGTCAAAAAGCAGAAAAATTCTGGAGCAAAAAATATGAATTTTATGAGCCTTTGTAAACTTTTATTTTATAAGATCTTTTGAAAAAAAAAAGTCAATACATGTTGTTAAAAGAAAAAAGGCGGTGCTTTGAAATGACAAGTGAACTACAAAGAGCTATTGAATATTAACATAAGGTCCAGAATACTCGTGTTACCTTTTTTGGTGAAAATTTAAAAATCTGATCTTAAATGACTAAAAAAATTTTGTTTATAAATTGCCCGACATGAAGAAAATCAACACTTTTTTTCGCACTTTTTGCCTAGACAACCCCCCT